>JAHDVE020005675.1:0-115029 GCA_022606495.2 Halesus radiatus
CAAAATAAATTTTGTTGTTGAGAGAACGTACTTAATTATATTTATTATAGAATCAATCAGAATTACGACTAGTATGGTAGTTCGACCCGGCCTAGCCCGAGAATAAAAACATTATTTTCTTAACAGCCAATGTAAATTTCAAAGGTCACAGCTCAACGTGGATATGACACGGAGACTTGAAAAAAGTTATTTTGGGAATTCCAGATGGAACAATTTGGAAAAATTACACGGTGGCAGAGCTCACCTTACGAGAGGTTGTGCCGATTTATGATTAAAGCACTTCTGCTAAACTAATTCAACGAAAAAACCTATTTTTTAAATCTTACGCAAATAATAATAATATATGTCAAAATTTAAAACAAATCTTTACGTAAATTCAGCTGGTTATTTGACACATTTCATCGTTAGTTTAGTATAGCACTTAAATTAGAGATAAAAATGTCAATAAACATTCGCGTCCTAACAAAGTTCCCAGTGACATTATACTGCGATATATTTTTACTAACGAAGGTTAAATGATACATAACCGTTGGTTGACTGAACTCACAAGTTAATAACATCTGATTATGAAATTGGTTTTATTTTGATTCGGGACCCTTGAATCCTAATAACTGTTTCACGTCCATTTTGCATATTTCCACGTGGGCTCTCAAAGGAATATTTTCACGGTATTAGTCACCGTAAATACACTTGTCAGTTGCGAAAACTGAAACATTAATGCTCGTTTGCCAGAGGGGCAAATTGATGACACGTTATACTCCGTTAGCATTATCCAACCGACGTAGTGTACAAATTCATAATATTAGATTACCACATCTGATATATTTAAGCCAAGATTTATTACTTTACCAAGCATTATGACAGATGAACAATTTGAAAAACAATATTGTTACATTGTGTTTGCTTGATTAGGAAATGATTGGCGGAAAATCTTCTACCTTCTATTTTTTTATATCTTCTATTGTATAAAGTAGAATGTCCCGGGCGAGCGGTGTGTGTTTGATTGTATAAAAATGTACAGTTTTATTCCTAGCTTGATGAAATTTTGCTCACTTGACTTACAAAGCAAGAGGAAGGTCACTGTCGACATAATATTTCTAAAAACCAGCCCTCTCCCTTTCCCACCCTTAAAACCCTATTTTGGTACTTCGTGACGAACTTTACACGGTTGACGTTCAAAATTAGAGGAAAATTACTGGGTATGGATAGGGGTAGAGGTTGGAGAAGGGGTGACACAACCATTCATAACCCCGGGCAACGCGGGGAAGTTCACTATAAAATAACTGTTCGGTTTCAATAGTAATATCATTATTTGAATATTAGCATAATAGTAGAAATTAATCGGTGTGAACGCAACAAAATAATAGACAATCGTATCTCAAATAATGCAATTATTCCTTTCTACGCTTTTTCAAATGTCAAATTTAGAAATAATGATGACGTCACAACTGCCTAATTCGTTCCTTCTTCATCACCAAATTCTCAATAAATAACAGCCTTTCAATAACTTACTGCAGATATATTCATTACTAACTTGGGCTGATCGAGGAGTCGTGGCGCAGGCAATTACTGCTTAATTTTGATAATGTTTTTCAGTTGAGACTCGGTTGAAAAATACATAATTTAAAAAAAAGAAAAATACGTAAAAATAAATAAATACTATTTGCATATGGGGAAATAAACGAATCCGTTCTAGGCTCTTAGTTTTGGTTTAAACAAACTAAGAACTCAACAACCTGTATTTTAAATATCTATTTAATACAGTCGGCACTTTAGATAAATGTCATTTCGTACTAACATTAAAATGGCGTCAATTCATAACGTTGCACAGTTTAATGATATTTATTTATTATTTTACGTACAGTTGTCGACTAACAATTAGCAATCATTATTATTGAAGTAAATACCTAATTAGTATTATTTAATGGAATGCTAATTAAAAAGGCTCATCTTCATGTTTTTTTTATAGAAAAATGGATATTTCAAAGCTCCATATGTTATTATGGAAACAATGACGGGAGTTAAAAATAGTCCGAGAAATTTCAGAACGAATAAACTCGATATTTTTCGATATACTCGATAATTGTCTAAAAGCTCACCATTTGTTGTTTCAGGAAAACAGATTTCTGCCTTATAGTTAAGAATATTATACTCACAACTGTTATTTTCACAATACATATAGTGATAGATATTTTTTTTCGTTTTTAAAAATCCGTAAAAAAATTCCTTATCCGAAAACTATGTAACAAAACAATAAAATGATGCTTGTCTGTAACAAAATTCACCAAATTAAATTTATTATCTAATTAACTTCAAAAAATTAAATTTAAGATTTCTTTATAAAGAATTTTAGGAATCGGTGATTAACACATAATTAATTGACAGTGTGAGATAGCGTCAGCGGAAAGGTCTACGCGCATGCTTCAGTACACGGATATTCCCGAATTGAGCTAATTAACGTGTTTTTTTATAATAATTAAAATTGTCTAGTATGTCGGGGAGTCGGGACCGTAATTTGATTGATATCGTTGATATCTAGAGCACGAAAATGTGTTTGCAAACAGGCGCAGTCCTGTAGTTACAGCGGTGGTTCTAAACCATAGGTTCTAAGCTTTTTTTCCTCGTGATCCCTTTCCCGTTCTTTTAATTTTCTTACAATACTGAACAAGTGGTGTTTATTCACTGTGCGATGCGTTGCTGCTGGTATGAAAATTTGTAAAAACCTGCACATGAACGTGCCTGCGTGGACGCGATTCGCTTTAAGTGCGCAGTCGGCTTGTCGAGCGAAACTTACTACGATGCTTTACCATGCACGCAGTCTAAATGTGAACTCCGATTCGTGGGCCGTTACATCTCATGTACCCCCCTTTATCCTCCCTGCCATGGACCCCCTGCTAATCTATATGGACTTTGGGAACCTATGTTCCTCGAATTATTGTTGTTAAGTATTCCCCGACATAATCAAAGTTCTGGAAATATTGTTACAAGTTATTGAATAACTGAGGTCCTTGTAACTGAGGTCCTGGGTTCGATTCCCAGATGTGACTGATATTTTTTTTCTGTCGTTCTATTTCTTATTTCATTAGAAATTTGTAAATATTATCTTATTCAATGATTAAATACGACAGCGAGGTTTATAAATTTCAATAAGTTATTATTATTCCAAAAGATCGAAGACTTATTTCAGTTACTTTTAGAATAATGTATTTAGTAGATGGTGGTAGATCTCATTAGACTTCAGAA
The DNA here is from genome assembly GCA_022606495.2 of Halesus radiatus. Lineage (NCBI taxonomy): Eukaryota > Metazoa > Arthropoda > Insecta > Trichoptera > Limnephilidae > Halesus > Halesus radiatus. The sequence goes on from JAHDVE020005675.1 coordinate 3,244, forward strand.
TGAAACGTTGATTGAAACAGCTTTAGCTGTATTTAGCTATCAGATCTGAATAGTCACAACCTTTCATTTCCTGTTCTGATTCCCTTACCCCATGTCCGTCAGTCTCACAACATACTCTAAATGGGATTACATAAAACAAAATTTTATGACCGCAGTGACTTATGTTGTTCTGTAAGTTTTACTATGTTCATAATAATAATAATAATAATAATCATAATAAATAATAATAATAATAATAATAATAATAATAATAATAATAATAATAATAATAATAATAATAATAATAATAATAATAATAATAATAATAATAATAATAATAATAATAATAATAATAATAATAATAATAATAATAATAATAATAATAATAATAATAATAATAATAATAATAATAATAATAATAATAATAATAATAATAATAATAATAATAATAATAATAATAATATTAATATTTATTTATTAGAAACACACATTATTTAACAACAAAATGCAAAAATGCTTTGACTGCCCAACTAGGAACAAATCCCGTTTTAGGGCAATCAAATTGACAAGTTTAGTTCATATTAGCTGCCATTATAAAAAAATAGAAGGAAAAACCTAGTGTTGATATAGTATGGTAATATAATACATATTGAAAAAGTATTATTAGTAAGATTATGTGTTTGATAAGTACTGGTTGGTGCTATGAGGAAAAAAATGCGTTTAAAATTACGTTTTAAAGTATAAAATTATATTTTTAAAGGGTACTAAAAATATATAATATTAATACGATTGAGTTACGTATCACTCAGATTTATGAGCCGACGACGAAACTCGGGGATGCAACCCGAAGAGGATGCGGCAAATAGTTAATAACATATTAAATATATTTTATTCAATAAGTTCAAAAAGTTTTGATTTGTAAAAGGTTAAGAACCACTGAGTGAATAAGTAGTATTTTCCGTCCACCGCGGCGAGCATTAAGTATAGCGCGATGTGCTCTGAATTGAGCGCCGAAAGAAAACATTTGCGGGCGTATTTTGGCGCCAACGCAAGCAACCTTGTGACGTCACGAGGCGCGGAATGCTAAGTGTTGATTTCTTCTGATGATTATACAACCAACCCTGTGTTCATATCTGTACATTTATATATCGATCTACATCGTATCGGAGACGACTCTGTTGCTAGGGAGGTCGCCATTGACCAATGAATAAGAATTAATTAATTATTTATCGATTGTGCATTCGGTCCAAATGCCTCGGATTCGGATCAATGTCACGCCGAAAGCAAAAGTGCATTGATTCGGTACATTTGAACTTTGCAGTGATGCGTGTCAGACTTTGTCAATCAACGGCCAACGATATTGCAAACAGAATGCAGTACGCGAGCTATTTACGAGTTGTACTCGCGGTTTGTACAAATTACTATGAATGGGTGTTTACATTTCATGAAGTTTATGAAGTGCTAGTTTGATAGTGAAGTTTTTAACGAAATAATAATATTTAGATCAGTTTTATAGCACCGTTTTTTTGTGGGAAATCTCCCCACGGTCACTTTACGATAAACGGAATGAAATATAGAATTTATTAAGGTACAACAAGAAACACATACTCGTATATAATTTACTACAACGAAAAAAACATTATTTTTAACCGCGTATTCGAAAACCTAGAAAATCTTTAAAAATATCGATCATAAATATATTACAATAAGTCACACCAGTAAGGATATCCTTCTCCCGAGGAGCAATACGGCAAAATATCCAAATACATATCTGGGACCGAAAATACACAATGAAATCCGCCCAGAAATAAACATTAAAACCGGCAAAATGGCATGCATAGGTCCAATAATAACCAAATGAAATTGCCCTTCTTTATATGTATACCGCACAAGAGTCCCAACTGCTCCCAAACGACTGGAGCCAGTGAGACTATGGCATCCCCAATTGGGGAATGTTGTGAGGCTGAAGGTATTGGAGAGGGGAAGGAGAAGAAAGAGAGGAAGGTCGGGGAAATACCTGGCTATTCAGATCTGGTCACCAAACACGGCTAAAAGCCATTTTAAGCAACGTTTCAATTCTGAATGGTGGTCTTTCACCAGGGCGAAACTGAGAGTATCTTCCACTCTGGAACGTGTGTAAATATACTATATATTATTTTTAAATGATTTAATTGTGAAACAAAAAAAAAATTAAATAAAATTTACTTGCGCATGCCGGGATTTGAACCCACGACTTTGGGTAGAGGGAAGTCTGATGTTTTTTTAAATAGTGTCACTGAAATTTATTCATACCTATATTCATAAAACTCTAAGTAGATAGTTAGAACAAAAACAATAATTACACAATATTACATAATGCATAACTGGAGTATTTGTTTCCTTACAACAGGCAATCTGCCTAGTTAGGAAGTAATATCGATTTGACACGACATAATAACACTTTTTTTTAATTATTTTCAGTTGGTTGTTATTGGTTATTATACAATATTATGTACTTTACATTATGTTATATGCTATATAAATGTATCTACCTAATGTAATAATAAATACATAAGTTTAAAAGTTTGCAGTTGGTCATGTAAAGTGGATACACAAAGGACTGTCAAGAAAATATATGACGCGCACTTGCTTTCACCGGAATGGAGGAAGAAATCGGGGAAGCCCGAGAAAGCAATTGCACGAATAAGTGAATAAAATACTTGAGAAAAATCATGTCAAGGGTTTGTGTAACAGAAAAGTCTGACGTATGAATGATAATGAAGCAAATGGTATGATAGAGTTATAATGTGGTATATCTTCACTGCACACCCATGTTGTAAAATGGAGTGATTTAGTTAGCTATTAATATAAATATTTTATCATATCCGAGATAATTTTTTTTTAGTAAAATGGATTACTTATAATCATCATCTTTTTATTAATTTTTTTGAAATTTTTTTTTTTATGTTAATTATATTTAAGAATGTCATTATTAAGTTAAAACATTTAAATAAGTCAATAGAATTTACATTTGTATAACAACAATACAATTAAGAAAATATTGTTTTTTAATGCCGGGAAAACACATTATACATGTAAGTACCCCACAGAATAGAGAAATTTTAATTTTAACTAAATCGGTTTTACCGATAATAAATCATTTCAAACACCGTTCTAATTAAAATTAGGTGGGATTAAATAAAATCATGTAAGTCTATCGTCGCAATGTGGCCTAACCACAGTTTTAAAACGACCGTGTACACCGAAACAGCTGTCACAATAATAATAAAATAAAATAAAACTAAAATACTTCCAAAACTTAATGATAACATTATTAAATTTGATCTATATTAATACATACATATTTTTTTAAATCATCTTTAATTTTTATGATTAACTTTCTGTCTACTAAATTTCCAAAATAATAATATTGAATCTATTAAAGTGACAGTTTCCTGTAGTCATTAGTTCCCTGATGACCTTGTTAGTTTACATAAATAATATTTACGACAAATAATTACGTACTCACAGCATGTTATCACAACTTTTGAATATAATTTCACTTTATAATTGGTATTTAACATAGAATTTTAAGTACTATTATTTGAAATATGTGTAATAATAGTCCTTTGACAAAAAATAGCCCAAAGTTAAAGGTCGCATAAATTAGAGTCAAGTGGTCCGGAAACCCAATAACGAAATCTTTGACGTCACCGTCATGTGGTCCGGAAAATTATGCGTTTTTATCTATTACAGATGCTCACGTATTTTCTTTTACGATTCTTATAAAATCTACTCTTGAAAAATATCTGACATTTCTTTAAAGAGAATAAATACGAGGTGTGTTCAAATGAAAAGGTGCATTTTGAATTTTCGCGGGCTTTGTATATTAGATTATCGATTTTATTTTTGTTATGTTGGTACACATATGTTTATCACATTTTAGCATTATAAGCCATTTTAGATTAGTGGTTTGTTTTTGACAACTGGAAAGGTTAGTGACGTTTTTGTGTGTTCATCGATTTTTTACTTTGGAAAAAAATGGATCAAAGAATATGTATTAAATTTTGCGTTAAAAATGGAATAAAGTGCTCCAACGCACTTAAAATGTTGACTGTAGCAGAGCCTACTTTGTCTCAAAAAATAGTTTATAAGTGGTACAGGCGCTTTACAGAAGGCCGAGAAGATGTTAATGACGATGAGCGTCCTGGAGTTGCAACCATGTCAACAAACGAAGAAACATCGAAACAGTGAAGAAAATGGTTTTGGAAAATCGTCAACATTGTTAGGGAAGTTGCAGAGGATGTTGGCATATCAATCGGCTCATGCCATGCAATTTTCTCGGATGTTTTGGGCATGAAACGTGTGGCAGCGAAGTTTGTTCCGAAATTGCTAAATTTTGAGCAAAAGCCACGTCACATTAGTATCGCTCAGGAGTTGTTGAATGACGTCAACGACGATCCAGATTTGCTCAAAGGGTGATGAAACGTGGGTATATGGTTATGACGTCGAAACCAAGGACCAATAATCCCAATGGAAACGGCCAGAAGAGCCAAGACCGAAAAAAGCACGCCAAGTTCAATCAAATGTGAAGGTTTTGCTCACTGTTTTCTTCGATTACAATGGCGTGGTGCATCATGCGTGAAGCAATACGGCTCAAACGATCGGAATTGTGGAAAAACAAATCATGGATTTTGCATCACGATAATGCACCAGCTCACACATCAATGTTTGTTCGTGATTATTTGGCCAAAAACAACACCGTAATCATGCCTCAACCACCGTATTGATCAGAGTTGGCTCCCTGCGACTTTTTCCTATTCCCGAAACTGAAGAGACCAATGTAAGGAAAGCGTTTTGCCACAATTGATGAGATAAAGTCAGAATCGAAGAACGAGGTGATGGCCATACCGAAAAGCGAATTCCAGAAGCGCCTCGAGGATTAGAAGAAGCGCTTGCATAAGTACATTATATCTGAGGGGGATTACTTTGAAAGGGAGAAAATGGATATTGATGAATAAATAAATACTTTTCGAAAAAATTCAAAATTCACCTTTTCTTTTGAACAAACCTCGTATATATTTTTTTAGCGATAACCTCAAATATAAAACATTGTTCAACAGGATTTTGAGTTTATTCGCGCGTTTTCATAACAACATTTTCATATTTATAAAAATCCACATACCGTCAAGACCAACCCGACAAAACGGTTTTTTCATTTGCCCGCATGCAGGACCAATAAATTAGGATAAATTCTCCAATTCCCCGTATTTGTGCGAAATTTAACAACTTTTAACACACACAATTTAACAACATTGACATTCTTCATAATACCCTTTCAAAGTGTCGAACAGAAGTAATACGTACGACCACAAATTGATGCACGAGTATAAAATGTACCGAGAGCATCTCCTGTCCCGATCTTATCTTCCTCTTCCTCTTCCCCCTTATTTCTTATTTTTCTACATGAATAAAACGCCTGTATATAACCACTGTTAGCATAAGAAATTGGCTCACCTTTTGTTAAACTTCCTTTATGTATACATTTCTATTAAAAGCTGTTTGTTTCTTATAAATATTTAAATTTAAATAATAGTTTACACATTTTAACTTTGTTACTCTCAGCAAAAACTCACAAAAAGTGAGCTCTGGGGGGCCTTGAAATACACGTTTTTGTCTGAAATTTCTAGGTTAATGCAGCTATTATTAATACTCAACGTCGCTTCCATCATGAGATTTGCAGCTTTTAAATGTACATTTAACTGTCGACAAGTCAGACAAGACACCACATTGTTTTATTTATATTTTCAAAAAAATTGTACAATAAGAGAAAAAAAAAAACTAATGAAAATTTTTGAAATTCATGTGAAACTAGGTAGTATCTGGCTTCTAGCACTATGTGTTTTTTTTATTCAAAGTAATGATTGTAATTAAAAATGTGCGAATGCGACGACAGCATAAATTAATCGATCTTGATCTGTTATAGTGATCTTTGACACTATAATACCGCACAATAGCCAAGTAAGTTGCAACAGACCATAAAAATTATCAAGATTCTTGGCAAGAGAATGATCTCGAGTATTTTTCAGGTAAACGACTTTCAATTTCCAACACGTTCAAAAATACATTAAAATTAATAGGATTATACTATTACGTCGCTATAAAAATAATAATGTGTAATGTTTCTTCCATCACTGTTGCGATCGAAATTTAAAATTCAAATTAATGCGGTTTTATTACTACACCCATAAAAGAATAAAAAATATGTGTACGGTTACCTCGTATCACTACGGTTACGTTCTAAATTTGAATTAAACAAATAAATTAATTTAACGCGGTTTTATTATTCAATCCATAGAAAAATAGTAATGTGTAATGTTCTTCTATCACTGTAACGTTCGAAATTTAAAATTTAAGTTAATACGGTTTTATTACCACACCCATAAAAGAATAAAAATTATGTGTAATGTTCCCTTGTATCACCGTTACGTTCGAAATTTAAATGAAACAAATAAATTCATTTAAAGCGATTTTATTATTCCATCGCTAGAAAAATAGTAATGTGTTTATGTTCCATTGCATCACTGTTGCGTTCGAAAATTAAATAAATATTTTTAACTGTGGACGTTCCGGTCTTTAGACGTGTTGTGGAATTTTTAGGCGTCCAAGGTTTACGCGTCGGTCATGGAAACTGTGGAACATTGGAACGCTGAGCGATGCAGTAAATTCGCAATTCACAGTTCAAAGACGTTCACGTGAGCTTTCAAATATCATTACGTAGCCAGGAAATTATTTTGATACAATTTATTTATAATACGTAATTCCGTGAGTTTTCGGGGGTTTTGTAATTTTTTTATATACATGTTTATAAGTTGTTTAAACTGTGAGCTCTAGCATCATGAAATTTGCACAGATTTTTTTTTGTGAGAGAATTCTAACAAATTTAATAATGTTATTATTAAGTTCTGAAAGTATTTTTAGTTGATATTATTGTGACAGCTGTTTCGGCGTTTAAGGTCATTTTCAAACTGTGGTTAATCCACATTGGGACGACTTATTTATATGATTTAATTTACCCCCACTCCTTTAAAAATTTGGATGGATGGGTAATGATTTATTATCGGTAAAACCGATTTAGTTAGAAAGCAATTAATTAAAAAAAAAATTAAATGGAGTTCTACGAATTAAACACAAAAACAATTAATAGAGAATTCTAGGTCAACGGTATTATTTTTAAGTAGCAACGACATTTTCGTCATGTGTTTTGCAAAGCTGGTATGCGCCCTATGACAAAAAACACAGAAATTAAAACACAATATGGTAAGCAATCCATTAGCTACGAGGGGGGTAATTTATATAATTGACTTACTGATAAAATTAAAAAAAAAAAAGAAAATAGTCTAACTATTTTTGAAAAGAAATTGTTCCATCTAAAATTAAATGAACAATATAATTAAAATGTATTGTATTTATTTAGTTAATCATTCTAGTTGAGTTGGTGAAAATGTAATTTTCTTTTATCTGGAAATAAAAAATATATTGCAACTATTTAATCTAAATAATACCCGGGTTCCGTAATGGAAATGAAACGAATAAAACTGTCTGTAAAGCAGAAATCTTCTTATTTTCTGAAACAACAAACACACGTGAACGATGAGCTCTGGTGGCATGAAATTTGCACTTCTTTGTCGAGAATATCATGGTTAACGCTAATTAATTTAAGTTAATTTTTAAATTATCTTAAAAAAAACGATTTTCAATCGAAGAATGAGTGAATTAAAAATGGTGTTGAAGTGTGAAAATATTAAATTAATTAAATCTACATTAATTGTACTTGTAAATACGAGTACAATGCTTGACAAAATGTAAAGGATTAGTGTTGTCTCTTAGTTTTGTCCAATCTACATAGATGTCATTAGTTACCGGTAGCGTCAACTGTCGGTAAATTGTAGCTTCATTGATGGAAACTCCCAAGGTCACAACTCTATATAAAAAGGGCCCGAAAGGTATTCCTCGAGCTACCCTGGACGATCCCGAAGATGACTGAAGGAACTAAATATCTGATGGATGATGATGATATTGATAGGCAAAGACGAGCTCTCAGAGTAAAAGCGAACATGCTTAGCAGAAGATTTCATCTTTGTAGTACCGCTGTTAAAAGTACTCTCTCCTTTGCCTTCTGCGCAACGTTGTACACACGCGAACTATGGGCAAACTACAAAAAGCAGTACGGGAAAACTTCGTCTCCAGTATAATAACGACTTCCGCATAAAGTTTGGCCTCCCCACATACTGCAGCGCTTCCGGTATGTTCACGAAGGGGCGAGTTTCCATTTTCGCACCCCTTATGGCTGAAATGAGAGAAATAATAAACATCTCCGGAAATATCCTCATCATGGAGGTTCGCCTCAGTCCAGACTCCAGCGTCTACACATACTGGAGAAAGAGATATTGGCCCCTCACAATTTAAATGCCGCAGCCCCCAAAGCCTTTATTTTAACGCACTTATTTTTTTTAATTTTATGTGTCTGTATCATTCATTTACTATTTTATAATTATTTTATATTAATATACCTATTCCTGTAAGCTTTATATGAAATGTGTGGGACTACACTACCTCCTCACGTACCGGAATAAACACTTGTTATTATATTGTATTTTGAGTATGTTCGTTGTTAAACGATACCGTGTTTTGAAATTTCATTTTAACACACAACAATTAGGTGATTGAAACGGGAGATGATTCTGATTGCCACAAAACGGTTTCCATAATTTCCCAAATAACATAAAACTGTAATCGCCTCAATAATAATAAATGACCAGAGTCTATCCTCGTGCCAGAATTAGTTATTTTGTTATGAAAGAGATTATTGGTTCATCATTTGCAGATGCTAAATGTTTTATGAGAAGAAGAAGATTGCGAAATTCATCATCATGTCCTCAATGTTTGTCTGTCTGTCTGTCCTCGATTTTCTTTAAAATAACTCAACCGGTTTCGCTGAAAATAGCACAGTTTGTTCTTATTAGTGCTGGAAAGGTTTAGAGAGTAGTTTGAATGCAATCTAATACGTAAAAAATGTTGCTGTAACGTTTTAAAATTAGTATCAAAAACATTGAACCCGCCATGTTGTATTGAGGTTAGCCCATAGATATACCACTCTCGTGAGCCATAGATTACAAAGAAGTAGGTTTGTTTGGGTAGAATATTTAAAAAATGGAAAACACAAGTAGGTACCTAGGTACCCACTTAAGAACTTTATTATTTAGATGTTTTGAAAAACAAATGTTTTTAACGAAATAAATTTTTCAAATGAATGTTTCTTTGTTTCTTCATTAGAGATGGTAATAGTCGTTACAAGGTATTACTTTCGCTATCAAATCAGTTATGGCACCCAAAACACAAGCAAGAATTCACTACTTCATAGCTTTATTACAAAAAAATTAAATATTCCCGAGTGAGGCCGGGTACACATCAGCTAGTAATATATAAAAATAACCAATAAGTGACTAATTGTTCTAAATATTATTCGCGTCTGCTTAAAAATAGATCATTATGGACGTCAGGTCAATCCGAAATAAAGACCCATAGAGTTTTTATGTGAGCAATGAGATTATTTTAACGCGTTTTTTATTGCGAATAACGCACAATAGTCCCAATTCCCCGGAGGTCGGTGGGACTGTTGTATTGCGTTGTATTTATGCCAGCAATAATAATAATAACGTTTTATTATCTTCTTTTTTTATATAACAAATAATGATATCCTCACTGGAATTTCTCGTGCTGAGGATTTCATTTACAAAATATTGAATTACACTATATTAAAATGATTTGCTTGATGAAAAAGATAAAAATAATTGTAAGGTGAGGTGTTTTAAGTGCAGTTGAGTGGTTTCGGTGTTGGTCTGTATTTGGTCTTGATATAATTTCTATTTCAGATCTTCCTATGTGACGTATCCAGTATTTCATGTAAATTATTATTTTGGTAAATTAACATAATATATTGCTACATAAGAAGTTACATGCCATATTTTTAAGTACCCAACCATGGACAAATTTAGCCTCAATACAGGTGCGCCTAATGATGCAGGTTACATTGACGACCTTCAATGGGATAATAATGCAATAATGAATTCGTATGAAATCTGCTAAGAATGTTCACATGGGAGTTGTCGTTCGGAGGTTCTTTCTTCCGGGCGGTTTTTGTCTAACTTTGTTTAAAAACCGAAATTGATTTCCTCAAAACGAGATTATTTTAGTATTATACAAATATTGTCACCCTCTAATAGCATGAAATTGGATAGGAAGTCAAAGATTAAACTTCACAGTGGTTGACTAAAAAAATAGGCCGGGGGCGTCTTCACTCCCAATAAGAGCAGGAAAATACTATGTACCTTCCAACATATACGTAAATAAGTATCAGGTATATAAAGACAGAGACATTGAAGCGTTTATTTTGTGTGTGAAAAAGCTCTGGCGATATGCGTGAATACATATTCAAACGGAATTAACGCCACGCCACATAGGCGGAGAGAATGGAACGCCATAAAACTGTTTTGGCAAACACACATATCTTCATTCACATTCACCCACACTCTTGTGTGATTCCGAAACTGGACGCGGCTCAAGTATTTGATTTACGTCTTCCTGGGGCATCCCTGATTTCCCATTTCATCCACCAGCGCGTAATATGATTAATATCGTAAAAATTGCTCTCTAGAAATATGAAAACTTATATTATTTTATTAAGATTTAAAAACCTCATTTTAATATTTAATCATTGTAGCAAATAATATTAACGTAACCTAAATGAAACATGAAAACTTAAAAAACAAATTTAAAAAAGCAGAATAATATTGACAATCTTGAATTTGAGATGTGATATCGATGAAGATGACATAAATTGAATTGGTCTGGTTAACTAAGTTGGTTAAGCGGTTGCCCCGGATAGGCAGAGGTCCTGGGTTCGAGTCCCAGTAGCGACTGAAATCTTTTTTATTTTCTGTCGTTTTTCTTCGTTTTTATGTTTCATTTAGGTTATGTTAATATTATTTTCTACAATGATTACTTTTTTGCAGTATGTCTAACGGGAGCGTGTTATTTAAAACTCAAAATTTACAGTTAAGGTTACAATATATATATATATATGTACAAAAAATAAAAACCAACAAAAAAAACATATGTAACAAACTTAAAGCATAAATATTTCTAAAAAAATATAAAAACTAAAAACATAAACGACAACAATAAATCGTACATGAAATAATATTTCCTTATTATCATTAAATATTATTTTATTCTTTCAGCTAGCCATGTTTTCAATATATTTATTAACGGTTTAGTTTAATATAGTTTTTTTTTTAAATTTTATTTCAGCGGGTAACATATTTAAACAGCTAGGAATCATGTGATCTAAAGTTCTATGTCAATATTTGTTTGTATGCTTAGGAACCATTAATCGTTCATTAAAATTGAGACGAGTATTGTAAGTGTGCTCTAGTCTATCTGTATTGAATATGGGGTTATTAATATGCTAATATATAATTTTGTACCACAGAATTGATCTAACTGAAAGAATTTTGAGACTGTTAAAAGTATGGAATAGAATGCCTTTGTTCGTGTAAACTTTTATGGGCGAATAATTTAACCGATGAATTTTGCACTGATTGAACATGATTGATGTTTGTTTTAAAGGAAAGTCCTCGGGCTGTAATCCCATACCTTATTATTATCTTCAGGGGAGTATAGCGATAGAAGCAGTGTTTCGCCTCCAGTCCAAGGATTCCTGATTCCTGTTTCTCTTTCGTGAATAACAAGACAAAACGTAGCTTATAATAAGTAAAATAATTGGGCTCTCTTCAGTTTTATTTAAAACATACAACAAACATGTTTTGATATTAAAATGGAAATAAACATTTGTCATTCAATATTTGAAACGCGTAAAATAGATCGTAAACTAATAATGACATTTGACATTTCGGTGACGTTTGTTCATCCTGGTGACACTTTTTATAACTAGTCATCTGTTGAGGGGAACTTAATCCACAAAAATTGATATCCTAAATTGATCGTAAATTTGATCGAGAATTTTGTTGGGAAGGGGATAATTGTGAATTCGAACCTTGTTGAGGCCAAACGGCTTTACAGTTGCTCAGTAGGGTAGGGAAGGACGGCCGTTAAATTCCATTCATTGAATCACCACTAATACAGAAAAGCAACGCAACTAGTCTAGGAAGGCCGAAATAAAAGTCAGTCGGTAAATATTTTTCATATCCTAATCTTTTTGTAAAATTTTTGTAAAATACTTGTTTTTTTTGTTTTGAAACTACGATGCACAATATTGTCGGTACCATTACACGCTGTGAAACCACTTATCCGAGTTATTTGAGGTGTACAAATAAATAAATCCAAGCAGTGTAATGTCAAGCGCTTCATTGTGGGCAAGAATACCACGTAGAGGTGGGGAAAATAGCTATTTTCCAACGGTTGCGGTCTCTGGGACACGCAGCACCCAAAGGTGTGGTCGCGTCTAGGTCTCAGGAACAGCTCTTGACATTGTCAGTCTGGGGGACTATTTACGTGGAGACATTTAAATATACAAGTTACTTCATAAGTTACGGAACGAAGCAGTTACAGGTGAAATATAACACGGTGGTAAACAAGTCGGAGTAAGCACTGCGACTCTCGTGGCGGTCATTCGGAAGTGAATAATAATGTGGCCTGTGCAATATAATGAGGTTAGTTATTTTCGACGAAACGATGTGTTTTTTTGTGTTTTCTACAACTGTAAAGCAGCTTTTTGTTTTGTTTTTATGGAATTTGACGACTGAAATACAAATAATGAAAATACAAGCATTAACATAATGTTTGTGAATAAATTCAAGTCTAACGAGTCCAATTTATGTTGGTTTGCACATTGATTAAAATCTCTGTACACTGCCAATAAATGGACTTTTATTTTATGATTCCTGGAAACAATTTTTTTCTGTAATATAATAACGATAAGACTTTTACAAAAAATTCGCTGTACCTACATCAGATTTTTTCGTACTCATGCAAGGTTGTATGCAGTATAACGGCCCATTTAAATTATCTGAGTTAAATGCTTCTGTAAACTTTAAATGGTCCAGTTGACTTAGTGAAATGATGATGCGGAAATCCAAGATGAAGATAAAGCATTGAATTAAAAGCAGGATTTGACGAGTCAGTGAAAGTCAGAGCCGCGGGGAATGAACATTTTCCGAGAAGGGGGTTAATGAACTTGGAATGGGAAGTAATTCAACTTAGTTTAAATGCGTTTAACTTTCTCCGTGGCGAGGTTGTACTGTTAAGGCGCATTACAAGTTGACCTTAAAGACATTTTTATTTCAATTGTGTACTAATATGGTAACAAACTATTGTTAAATGTAACGGGTAACAACAGGAGATCGAATCCAAGAACAACCACGTATCACCCATTAAACATAATAAGGAAATCCAGTGAAAAATATTTTGAATTAAAAAAAATATTCACGTGATAAAAGACGAATCTGAATGTATAAAAAATGAGTTAAAAAAAAACAACTCATCAAAAGGCCCTATTCCGTTAGTAATACATTTTCGCAATCGGACGTCACGCGTATTCTGATTTGGCTCTATAATAAGGAACTCCAATCCATTTTTTTTATTAATAGTGACGTTCCAACTTAAATACCAGTAAATTTAATTTTTTACTTAGTGACTTTGAAAACGCTTTGTGATAAGAAACTCGAATTTGAACGGAACTGATATCGCGGAAAGAGTTTTTAAAAAAATTATTTTTTTTAGAAAATTTCAAGGCCCTGGCTTGAGTAAACAAGTCTCGTCATTCTGGACTGTGGAGTGGAGAATGGTACCCATAATTAGAAAAGTGTTGATTGATTGTTGTTGATGGGAATGTAAATTGCAACTTCTGCCTCTTGCTCATCAATGACGCATGTAACAGATGAGATAGACTACAACGGATATATCAGTGGAAGGACAATGCACAATGACTTAAATGACAAAACTAAATAAAAATGGTTTATCTGTGTCCAAATGTCTTTGTCCTTCTTTCCCATCTCCTTATTTAGTCACTCCTCGGTAGAAATGATCACTTCAGCGATGACTTTTAGGGTGAGTCATTACAGACTGGTGTATTTGCTTTAATATGGAGCTGGTAATTGCTCGTGGGACTGTGCCAAAAATATGGCTAATATTGGTAGCTACATAGAACAACATCAACTAAAATTTAATTAAATTAATTTAACCGAAAACCTTGTAGAGAATGATCAAAACTGTCTCTCATCATCAGAAAAAAAGGTTGTGTTAAATTTTCCGTAGAAGTAGATACTCATTGGCGTGCTGTGGCTCTCCAAATATTATCCACCAATTTTACTTAGGACAAATAATAGAGATCTACCTACTCTTATTATATTAAATGAATTAACACTTTTTTTAAGTTTATTTATTTTTTTATAATAAATATTATTCATTGAAAATGATAATATTAACCAATCCTAAATGAAACACGAAACCGAAAAAAACCACAGAAAATAAAAATATATCAGTCGCATCTGAGAATCCAGCCCAGTACCTCTGTCTTGCCGGGACAACCGCTCTACCAACTGAGCTAATGAGACCAGTTTACTTTATGATATCTTCGACGATATCATACGTCAACTTCAAGACATGTCAATAATATCCTCCATTTAATCTAATATTATTGGCTGCTTTCTTTATGATGACTACAAAGTTCTACCCGAATATAATTGCAATCTAGATAGTGTCTCAGATATACTTAAAAGATTTTTTTTATATACGCGACATTTAGGATTGGTTAGTATTATCTTCTTCAATGATAAAATACCTCAATGGACTTTATAAGCTTCAATGAGTTATTAAAATAAATATTATTATGCAATTACTTAAAAAAGAGGAAAGAGTTCTACAAACTAAAGTCAAAAACAATAAATTAATTTTAACCAGATATTACATTGTTGCGCTATGCGGGAATGGAATCAGTAAACTAGTATGCCCAAATCACAAGATAATTATTGAGGCCGTCCGATTTTGGCGATTTCCCAGAAAAAAATACGTGTTCCTTGACATTTTATAATATGAACAGATAACAGATATACAAAGAACGTTTATGCAAACAGCTGTCACAACAATAAAAAAAACTCGCAAAACCTGAAAATAGATAAAAATATTTTTTTTAATATACTCCGATTTATATATAATTGTTACATCGTTTTTAATGAATTTATTTTCCTTTACATTCATTTAAAAAAAACATTTGTAATGATTATTTTTTACCTGCTGCTACTTCGTTTAGACATTGTGCACTTCTCTATTTTTTTTCTGTGTAAGGCAATTTTTAATTAATTTATTTTACCCTTTAAATTGTATAAAAATTATTAGCAAAAGTTTATTTATCTGCTACTATTTTGTTATCTGTGAGAAATAGTTAGAATGCAAGCGAATAAGGAACTACAGTCCAATACCAGTATATTTAGTTTATTTCTAAAGTTAGTTTTCATAGTTAAAATAATTTTTAAAGTTTCAATTTTTCAAGCCCGCCAAAATGGTCAAAATCTATGGCCGGTCGGTTTTGAGGTTAGAATGTCAAATGTCAAAACAAGGATGATCTTTACCGTACATAATTTTATATTTCATTCATAGTAAACCATAACTAAACATAAGTAATAACATTATGTACCTTTTTAGAAACTTCGACTCAAAGAATAATAATAGCATTGAGCAATAACATAATCATAATATTAGTATCGATAATCGGTTTGCTCATGAATACTCTAATTTATGTCAGTAATAATAGTTTTTTTTATATTGAACAACAATTATAGAGCTTAAAGTCACCGAAATTAAGTTTAATTTTCGCCAAAAATAAAAGTATTTAAAATACAAAAAAAAGTGAAAAATAAAAATGTCCATACTAATCAAAAAACAGAATGCACTCGTGACATGAGATGTTCTAAATACAATGGTACCAATATAACAAGGTGTTTTGACGGGATGATTATTTTTTTTTTACAGTGACTCCACACAGGAGACCCTGAGAGAAATAATTTCCCTATATCATCTTTGGGGATGCTGTGTGGAGGGTATTTTAGAGGATAGGAAGGAGTGAAATTAGGTCTTGAAGAGACCCATGTTATAGGATGGAGGAAACGCAGAGGCCGGCAGATCATTCCACAGCCGAGCTGTTGAACACAAAAATGAATCGTAGAAGCGACCCGTTCTCATGTGATAAATGTCAACCGTGTGAAAATGTTGGGCGCGCGTTTGGCGTGTTTCCCGACTATGCACCGGTGCCGAAGGGATCAATGACGCTAGTTTCTCGGAGCATCTTCCATTAAAATACCGGTAGAACAAGGACAGCATTCCCACCTGACGTCTGTGCTCCAAAGATTGCAGCCCGTTTGTTAAGATAGGCGAATTTATCAAACGAACCGCCCGTTTCTGCACAGTCAAGGGTTTTTTCAGATATTTTGGGACTCCCGACCAGAGGTGGCTGCCAAATTCTACAATGGGGCGAACTTGCGATTTGTACAGGGTCAGCAGTTGTGTACTATTAAAAGTATCTGCGGGCTCTGTACAATACGCCCAGCTTCTGAGAGGCTAACTTTACTCTGGCTTCGATGGAGCCCCCATACCTGAGCTGGTCACTTAAGGTTACACCAAGCATAGCAATGGAGGGCTTGTTGGGAAGGTTGCTTTCATTAAAGGAGACTAGATTATCATTTCGATCCCTTTTAGACGTAATCAGACATGATTATTCACTTTTAAATAACGATTTATATAACCTACGTATAATTATGTATAATAAAAGTTATATATTCCGAATCAGCGTTTTCTGATCTATATGAATAAATATTGTTAAAGCCATAATATTTTTCACTGGATATCCTTATTTTCCACTTACTGTATGTTATTATATTAATTATCCGTACCTGTGTTTTCTCCTTAATTATTTTTTTAAATGAAGAAGACTCATGTCCTACCACAGCTGCTTCAATTTAATTGTAATGTCGCTATTCCCAAGGTATTCTAACAAAAATTGTCAAGTAACAACAATGAATAATCTATTTGGCACAATGAAGTGTTAAGTGTTCCTCGGTCGTGACGCTATTACTGTACTATTAAAAACAGATCCGAGTTGATTAGTTATTTGTTAATTTATAGAATGGTTGCCAAGTTCATAATGAAGGATTCCGCGAATTTCTGGTAAAAAAATAAACAGTCCAGTTTGACAATGGTAATTAAAGTATAAAAGTTTTATCGAGCTTCAACAGTTGGTACATGTTTTTGATTTGGGATTATAGCGCATTTTGTGTTATTATTGTGGTGATCACACCACTCGTAAGCGACCATCCTATTTCACAACTTATAACAAACAAAAAACTATTAATAAATGAATTAAACATTACTTTGTAATCATATATATTAACATGCTTCGAAGGCGATGCTTTCCTCATCGAGAATATACAGAATACTAAAAAATAATAATGTCATGAAATAACGCCACAACGTAAATACCAATCTTTTAAAGAAATTACAACAACAAAAAAACTGTTGTCAAGAGAACTATTGTTATACGGCTGGAGGCAAAGGTCACGTGTCACCCATTTTGGCACCAGCCTAGTTCACTGCCGTCCACGTTTGTTTCGCGTGATTGTTATTACGGTAAGCAAATTACAAACCATTTATAAAAAGGGTCAACTAAATATTCGGTTTTGTAAACAATTCGAATTTTTACTTATTTGCCGTTTTACTTAAATTGACGATAAGCCTAGCTCGTCTCTCTTCCCCTTGCGTGTTAGGGCATCTCTATGAATTATTTGCTCTTTGGGTGCAACAGTTATCGGTCAACAACGTAATCAAATTAATTTTCAATGTTTATTCATTCATTGCATTTTCCATTCTATAAAATTTATTATTATCAAGATACACCTTCAAACTAAGATTCAGATCCCCGGCAGTGAAATAATAAACATAAAGTGATGTCACGTGAAATGCATTCTGTCACATTTCTGTGGGAAGAATATGTCCAAAAATGTCCAGAAAGATGACGCTTACAATTTACAACTCTATTATTGCTCCACACTTTAACTACTGCTCAACGGTACTTTACTTGTGTAACGACAGAGAACAAAACCAATTACATATTCTACAAAATAAAACAATACGAATAATACTAAAGCTAAATAGATATTCAAAAGTAGCTAAAATGTTAGAGAAACTAAATTGGCTAACAGTAAAACAAATGCTGACATTGAACGTATTGATTTTTATACATAAAATCAGAAACAACTTGTTACCAATATATTTCTCCAATAAAATTATGTACAACATGGACATTCACAGACATAATACAAGAACGTGTAAAGAAATTAGGTTACTGAAAAAGAACAAAGCCAATATGCAAAATAAATTAAAAAAAAAAAAAAAAACAAAACAAAACAAAACAAAACAAAAAACAAAAACTAATGAAAATGGTATTTTTTGTTGTTGTTAAAAATCCAAACCTTAAATTAATAAAGAACATAATATTAACATAAAATGAAAGATGAAACCGGACAAAAGGACAGAAACTAAAAATATTTCAGTCGCATCTGGGACATGAACCCAAGTCCTCTGCCTATCCGGGGCAACGCTCAACCGGCTTAGCTAATGAGACAAGTTCAATTTGTGTATTTTTAGTTTCTGTCCTTTTGTCCGGTTTCATCTTTCATTTAGGTTATGTTAATATTATGTTCTTCAATGATTAAATATTACGATGAGGTTCTTAAATCTCAATAAAAATAATTAATAATTAAATATTGAATTCTTTAGACTTTTATAAAAAGTCAATAGATGTCTCATATAAATAATAAGTTGGATGTAAATCCGAGACACTGTTTAAGTTTGCAAATGAGTTCGGGTAGAACTTTTTAAACATCATAAAAATAGCTGCCAATAATATGAGATTAAAAATGGAAGATAATATTCACAAATCTTGAATTTGAGATATGATATCGATGAAGATGACACAAATTGAATTTGTCTCATTAGCTAAGTCGGTTGAGCGATGCCACGGATAGGCAGAGGACCTGGGTTCGAGTCCCAGATGCGACTGAAATATTTTTAGTTTCTGTCCTTTTATCCGGTTTCATCTTTCATTTTAGGTTATGTTAATATTATGTTCTTCAATGATTAAATATTACGATGAGGTTCTTAAATCTCAATAAAAATAATTAATAATTAAAAATTCTTAAATTAATACATTTTCAATGTACATGGAAAGAACAAGTAAAATATGTCGAGCAATGTTACAAACGCTCCACCTCATTAAATCAACGTTTAGGATAGTCTTTCAGGGCATAGATCGGGATAGATGTGAAGAAATATATTTTTTAATCTTTAAGTTATCAAATTTGAATAATTATGAACTGATCGTAAAATTTTGATTGGATTGACTTACTTGTAACATAAGTTGCAGGTACTTTCCCGTGGAAAACAACATTTTAGAGAAATCCCTAAATAATTGGCTTTCAATTCGATTCTTGAATTACAGTTTCTTCTAACCTAGATGTGTAATGAGGTGAGTGGTGATAAGAAATTTAACGAGGGCATTCAAAAGTACAGACAGATAGAGGAATGAATACACCAGCAACAATCGACTCGTAAATGAGTATTTGTTATCGGCTGACGTATTGCCCATCTCACTAGATGTGAAACGCCTGTGTTGAGATGGCAATTTACAGGGGTGGTTGTTCAGGTAGGTTATTTAGATGACAATAGATTAATCGATTAGAATTTAATAAAAAAAATATTCTACTTTAAAGGCACAAAATAATTTAGAAGCTGACAGGTTTATTGGAGGTGATCGATCAATGATTTTACTTTAAAAGGAACTTTTGTTTTGCGTATTTCTGATGTCACCAGGTAGGGAAATGCATTGTATTTAAAAGTTCGTTGTCCATAAGAGGTTTTCAAACTGGAATATTAAAGGATTTTACGTGTGATTGTCTTAACGCGCTAGTGCCTGTTCTTTCTTCAAACACATGGATATTTTAAAATTGATGCAGCGGAATATTTTTTTAATATGTTTTTTCTCAAGTCGGATACATTTAGTTTCTTAAAAATAAAATCAGTACTCGTCCTTAATGGAATTTTACGAATAACCTTCACAATTAGTTTCTGGATCTTTGCTAAAGACTCCAGGCAAGTATTTGTGGCACTACCCCAACTGATAATACAATATTCGAGAGATGATTGTACAAAAGCATTTGGTTAGTTTTCCAAAGTCACTAACAGAGCAATAAACTGCTTTACGTATACGTCAACGATCGTCACTGAAAGCAACTAATTCATGAAACACAGACAAATATCACAAACGGGTTTTAAATACGTGTAACCAAACCCATAATTAGATTGATAGAGTCCCAAATTTAGGCAAAATGCGCACCTTAAAAAAGGTTTTAATCTATCCACTACAAAATATCGCATTAAAGTATAAATTATAGCATGCTTGCAAAGTGCCCAACTACGTGAGAACTTGTTAAAAATAGACGCACCGCGAAAATTGATCCGAAATTTTGTTGAATTTGGCAATGGCACTGCATTTAGCATTATTAAAGTCCACGCCACATGACTGTAACAAACAGTGCTGTTTTCCGTTAGCCGTTGTTGCTGCTCATTCATGTACTGTTATTTTTTATCGTTGATTTGCTTGGGTGGGTTTACTCTTGTTTCCAATCTTTAATATTACACCTAGTAAACAGATAAAACGGAACAGTATTTACAACCTTGTTTGTTTGGGAAATTTTTTATCTTGCCCCATTAAAGATACGCTTAAAATTGAGTAGACAAATAAAAGTATCGTATCGTATAACGTGACCCCATTACGTTTCGTCATTTTTATCGGAATCATACGTTGATTTCTAAGAATTGTCAGTATCTGACGGCCTCCATGGTCGAGGGGTAAGGCTCTCGACTACGAATCCGAAGGTCGCGGGTTCAAAACCCGGCGCGAACAAATAGATTTTATTTAATTAACTTATGTTGTTTCTCAATTAATTCATTTAAAAATAATATATAGTATATTTGGGCACGTTCCAGAGTGGAAGATATTCTCAGTATCGCCCTGGTGAAAGATCGTTGATAGTTGCTTGAAATGGCTTTTAGCCGTGTTTGGTGACCAGATCTGAATAGCCAGGTATTCCCCACCTTCCTCTTCCCCTTCTCCTTCCCCTCCCCAATACCTTCAGCCTCATAACATTCCCCAATTGGGAATGCCATAGTCTCACTGGCTCCAGACGGTTGGGAGCAGGTGGGACTTGTGAGGTATTCATATTAAAAAAAAAAAAAAAAATCAAAACAGTATTCCTTCATGTCGTGTGTACTCCAACTGTTAGTCAGTCTGTTATAATAGTTGAGATTCGGATAGAATCTATCTGATGGTTTCCTTGTATCTACCCAATAATAACAAGCTGCGTAGTAGTTTCTATTTGTCAAACTGTCTCATTCAGTCGACGCTCAGTGATTTTCAGTCATCTCTGTCACTCCGACAGCTATTTTACATAAAAATCAACCCGAAAAGAAGACGAAAACAAGACGACAGCAAAACAGCTCGTAAAACAGTAATAGTTACGTAAACAAATTAATCAACAAATTTTTATCTCGGTTTCTCTTAAGTATTTAACTCGTACTGCGACAGTAATAAAAACTCTTCCCTGCATGTTCCCGTGTCTCGGAGACCGGTGCTGTTAAATCAAAGTTTCTGATCTGGGGGCCAAGTCTCTATCTTTTGCATTAGCTAACGCAAGTTAAATCGGCCATAAAAAGAACATTTTCACATTTTTTTTATAAGCAGCGTTGTCGCGTCGTCTCTTGCGATTGCGTTACGGATTTGTCTCTTAACATAAATGCAAACTTAAGTTGTTAGCGCGAAATGAACTACCAATCTGTCAAATGTTCGCGTTAGCTAACGCAAAAGATACAGACTTGGCCCCTGGTGTAACAGAAACAAACCCTATCTAGCATAAGATCATCAATAATCAACTCTATCACTAACCTACCGAGTTATCTAGTACGGATTAGAATTATTGAATTATTTCATTAATTTTTGTTTTAAATTATGAAATATACGCCATTAAATTAGTTTTTATTATTGTGACAGCTGTTTCGGCGTTCAAGACCATTTTCAAACTGCGCTTAATCCACATTGTAAGAACTTATTTACATGATTTTATTTACTCCTCCCCCCCCCCCCTCCATTCTAATTTGGACGGGTTTTTAAAAATTATGGTTTATTATCGGTAAAACCTAACTATTCTGTGTGGTTTTTACATTTTTACAAAAACAATTAATACATTAAACAAATAGTAACTTAGAAAATTATTTGGAGCTTACAGTTTTTTTTAATTTCTGTATTTGCTATACAAATTTGATTACATAAAATAAATTTTAAAAGAAAAATCTTTTAAAAAAACGTTTTTTCAGGTCAAATTTGTGTTCCATCGTAAATTGGTTGTTTTAATTTAAATTTAAGTAACACTTTTGTATTTTATATTTTATATTTTCATAGTATAAGGGGTAAAACTTTTATTTTTGAAATCACCATTAGCTCCTAAATAATTGCTAAAGTTGGCTCTGAAATCGCAAAAAATCGAATTCTTTAATGACCTTTACTTTGTAAGTTTTTTTTTTTAAACCAACTTAATCCGTACTAGATATTTTCTATACATTTTCACGAAAAAAAGAACATTCGGCTTAGGTGATTATATAGACTTCAAATCCAACATTAAGTTTTGTATGAAACAGGCCGCGCAGCAGTTCCTCTTAAGACCAAAAACGATTAGAGATGAAATGCTTCCATTTATATTAAATACCAAGTACAATAATATTATTTGACAGGTCCGCGGCCTTACAGTGCTACTAAACTTCAAAGATACTTTACGATGATTTAAGAGATTTTAAATAGACAGACATACTACTCAAGTGAAGTGCATTCTGCGCAGTAAATGAATGAATTTGTTTTGCCAACTGCACTCTGCGAGTTCCAGTATCTAAATCTAAAATCAATACTGAGAAAATGACTTAATCATTAGTATTGATTTTCGAAACATTTATCTTTTCTGATTACTAAATTTAAAGATGTCATTTTCATTTCGGTTCTGAGTGACAACTTCCTACTGGGAATAGTCTTAATTGATTTTAATGGGTCTCGGAAGAAACACAAACTTGGGAATGAAAAAAGCTTTTTCTGAACTAATGGTATAAAATAAGGTCACACTTTTTATCATTCAGTAGCTTTATTTGAAGAATTCGAACCAAGCGACATGGCACCTTGTATTTTTTTACAGTTCAATGAATATTTCAAAGCTCCATGCCTTATGATAGTAATAACATTAAATTTTACAGACAGAAAAGAGCTGTAAAAACAGCTGTCGTAGCAGAAAATCCTAGTTTAGGTTTCAGTGATGCCCAACCTTTTTGAAGGCTGGTCAATTATTAATTTTCAATGTGTTCACGTGCCGCAAGGGGTAGAGGTGGGGTACCTACAGCTTAAGATGGTTAAGTTTGTCATCGATGGCGATGCCAGTGTAGATTATAAAAAATCATTTTTTTTAATGTGAAAACCGTATACACATAATAATTTTTTAAAACGAATTAAAAAAAAAAATCTAAAATATTTCATGCATTTTTTTTTAAATTTTACGACGTATATTTTTTGTAGGTATTTAAAAAATATATCTATTTACTAAATAAATGTAACCTAATGCTAAATATTTACATGCCACATCAAAATTTATTTAAATTAATACGATTTACGTAGGTATTCAATTAAAATATGGCCGGGTTGCCTTTTGTTTTGTAAAACGATAACCACCGAGTAAAACAATCACAGAACGCTGAAAAATGAGCCTGTTGAAAAAAATTCCTCCTTCGTCGATTTTAAATGTTAAAAAAATCTTGTAATTTAGGACTTATTCAAAATATTGACCACAGAAAAGTTTGTTTATTTAATGGGGCTGCCGATTGTGAATCACTGAGTTAAATATTAATCTCATTCATAAACCAATAGGATGCATGATCTGGGCAACAGGTTTGGAGGTGTTGTTGATGTATTTGCTGACTCCATTTATATAGTAGAGCGTCATCTATACCAGCACTCTGATGAATACTACAATATGTAATATTGTAGCCTTGATAATGTAGCATTAATGACTTGTGTTATAATATTGTTTTGGTTTTCTATTTTATGTGACTGTTATACGTTTGAAAAAGATTGTTCATTACTTTATGATTTAGAATCCTCTCTCTAATTGTAATTTGTGATAACTCTTTATATTATATTCTAAAATCCATGTAAAAGCACACACGGGCGTATTATCAAATAAATAAATATAAATAATGAGTTCTTTTGTAAAGACCTTTGATGTTATATTTCATAATAACTAACAAATTTCGAAAGACTTGAACCACTTAATTTGCTGACACGCTCAATATTGGCTCCATAGATTTCCTCTCACGAAAACAAACATCGGTCGAAACTCGGAACCTGACCTTTCTCGCCGTATTTTCTTGCCACTTGCTGATTAATCCAACAAATAATATATCCGAGTGGCAAAGAGCTCAGAATTCCGAGGATTCGGTTTTAATCTAAAACAGCGGCCACTTTTGACGAACGATAAACGTCATTTTGTAGAGCAAACAAATATGGCGTCGCGCTGTCGCGAGGGAAACGATTTTGCGCGGGAGGAAGTCTGTAGCTGCCAGAGACTAATTTTCAATTTGCCTTGTATTCCACTGAACGGAACATTAGAAATCCTAGAAGAATTTCGGAATTTGAATATCTATGATGAATTTCACTCCAGTAAGATAAAATTACTCTTACTTCGTACATACAGATACGTTCACAATGTACTTCTATCGGTTTACTGTAAAGTGAAATGTTCCGTAGATTTATTGGATCATGACGTCAGTTACAAATGCAGATCGGTGTGTTCGGCCATTTATTATTTCTGTTTCAAACCCGCAAAACGCGTGTTCTGTTAATTTTAATGTATAATGAGAGGTGAAGGATAAATAATAACGTAATGGTACAAAATTAATTTTCCTCCGTACATCGTTTTGCTTTGCTTCACATATGAGATCCACATAGAGAAAATAGACTACATAATCATTACTCCATAATTCTTGTTACACACAGTTAATATAATATGTAGACGTGGCATATCTCTCGATATCACTCACCCTACAATCCCATACAGTCGTCACACACGGGTAATATAATACGAGGGTTGTCCGTAAAATAAGTTTCCCTTTTTTTTTTAAATAGGGAAATTATTTTTATTTATTTTTAAATTCTGGTTCGTAGCTTGGTCTTCCCCCTCCACATCCCTATCCGGCAGAACTCGCTGCGACGCTCAACGTCGGTTTGGCAGCCGTAAAGAATGGAGCTCCCGATCGCATCGCCCGCGAGGTGTGAAGTACGCTCCGTGATTCGTTTTTTGTGTGCCAAAGGCTATTCGGCGACGGAAATTCATTCTCAACTGACAGAAGTGTATGGAGAAACGTTCATGAGTGTTCAAATGGTGCGCAAGTGGTGCAAATAATTCAAAGAAGGGCGCACAGACGTCCATGACGAACAGCGGTCCGGACGCCGATCGGTAGTGACGAAACGATTGCGAAAGTGGAAACGGCAATCCTTGCGTCCTTCTTTGAATTCTTTGCACCACTTGCGCACCATTAAGTAAGTTAAAAGCACAAACAGTGCCCAGAAATTAGTGGTTCTTTCCAAAAAGAGATGATTCTACATGATATTCTAAGCCAGTTTTATATTTATTATATGCGAAGAAGATTTGTTTGTATTTCTGAAATTTATTTAATCTTGAAATTGTCAATTAATTATGTTGTTTTGTCTTGTTTCCTTAAAACGAACTGTTGAACAGGAATATGTAAAAACATTTATTTGAATGCGAAGAACACATTTCAAAGGCAAAGTTACTAGCTTGATATTGCCACAGTAATGATATTTTTTCGTTTCAAATAAAAAATTTCTACAACGCAATTTTCTTACTTATATATAGTTATGGTTTACTATGAATAGAACGTAAACTTATGTACGGTAAAGCTCATCTTTGTTTTGACATTTGACATTCTAACCTCAAAACTGATCAAAACTGACCGGCCATAGATTTGGAGCGTTTTTGGGGTATTTGAAAAATTGATGGTTTGAAAATTATTTTAAGTATGAAAACTAACTTTATAAAATAAACGATATGTACTGGTATTTATGTTTGAACGTCATTGTTGATAAAAAAAATTGACTTGAGTTCGTTATTACCAAGCTATAATGCTAAGATGTGATGTATCGAAAGTTCTATAGAAAATCATTCAAATAAGAAGAGACGATTGTTTGTGGTTTGTCGGTCAGGTGACTTTGTACTACAATAATGCAATGATTCATCTTCAAATTTCCCAACAACAAAAAAAAAAACAATTTAATCAATTTCCGGTCGTTCAGTAGAAATAAAATAATACTAAATCTTAATAAGATTTAATTATCTCATTATTTTTACAGTAACACTCCACACGGGACGCCCTGAGGGAAATAATTTCCCCCAAGGCAAGGGTAAGGGGCAAGGTACGGGTAGGGATAGGGATAACACATTATAACCTCAAAACTTTCCGAAAACATTCCCCAGGCAACGCCGGGTACTTCAGCTGGTATGTGATAAAGATGACAAAACCGTGTGCACAATATAGCTTGTTATTTAGATTTTTATTATTTTGTAACTCTAAAATGTCATTACTATAACACCAAGCTACTCACTTTGCCTTTTAAATTTTTTCTTCATATTCAAGTGTTTTCACATATTCGGGTTTGACAGTTCGTTTTAAAGAAACAAGGCAAACATCATAATTCGGTTTTTAGGATTTATTTTTTTTATTTTATACATAATTTTAATATATGTGAATTTAATTCTTTTATTATTTTTATTTACTGAAAATCAAATAAATTATTATTTTAATAGGTAAAATTTCAGAAATACCAAAAATATGGCCTTGCCATCTTTCTTGAAAAGCATTAAATAATAAAATTGACTTGAAACGTGATGTAGAATATCTCCTTAAAACCTTTTAAACAATCGCAGCGCACTCAATTATTGCCTGTTTTATTGCATCTATATTATAACTTAATTTTTATTATTTACTTATTAATATTGACTTATTTTTATTCATGTATTATTATTTACTTATAACTATTTACTGATTATTATTTACTTATTATTATTTACCTATTATTATTTACTCACTACTTTTTGTTAACAAACATATCGTCAGCTAATTATTGTGGCTAATTGGAACACAGATACTTTATTATAGTTATATGGGTTACAATGAAATTATTATTGTTGTAATTTGTAAATGTACGGCCCAACTTAAACATTTACTGGGGATTTTATAGTTGTTTATAGTCTAAATAAATTTGGTGTTGTTTAAAAAAAAAACAAAAAAATATAATATATCGTTTCACTAAAATTGTAAAGCCGCTCATCTCAACACAGGACTGTCCTAGTGAGATGAGTGAATAATGCTTTTTTTTTAAATTTAAGAATAAATATATCATATTTTTTAACAATATAATTTTTTTATCGTCATCGAGAAAGCTCTCCCATTTGTAGGAATTTTGAACTGAGAGCAGAATAGAAGTTATTTTTAAAAACTGTTAAATCGTATAGGGAGTGTCTGACTATCAACGACGTGCAAAATAATTTTAGTTTTTTTTGTAAATCGTTCATTTACTCCTTGAACGAAAACCTTTGTAATAAATCCGTAACATTTCTTCTTCGAAATTTATTAATTGTACTAAAAGTATAGACAAATGACAAAAATTAGAAATTATATTCGATTCATTTGTCTATACTTGACATTATTATTTTCAGTATTCTATATATTCCTGATGAAGAAAGCATCGCTTTCGAAACATGTAGATAGATATCTGTGTATATTAATAATGTGGTGAATACAAAGTAATTTTTAATTAATTTATTAATAATGACGCCACAAAGTGAATACCAATCGTTTGAAGGAATTATAATATAATAATGTTACGATAGCTCATTATTGAGGTTAAAAATTACGCAATCCTTCTAATCTTCTCTATGTATAAAAATAAATGTTCGTCTGTGTGATTACTTGACTGGTTTCACTGAAAGTAGCACAGTTTGTTCTTATTAGCGCCGTGGAGATTTAGAATATAGTTTGAATGAAATACAATATGTAAAACTGTTGCTATAACGTTTTAAAATTAGTATGAAAAATATTGAATCGGTCATATTATATTAAGGCGAGCCCTTAGATATACCACTCTGGTTAGCCACAGATTACATATTCAAAAGAAGAATATTTGTTTGAGTAGAATATTTTCAAGATGGAAAACACAAGTAGGAAATAGTGTTTGGTATGAAATAAAATTTTCAAATTGATTCTTTGTTTAGAGATAGTGACAGTCGTCACAGGGCATTGCTTTCACTACCAAATCAATTATGGCGCCCAAACGACAAGCAAGAATTCACAACTTCAATACTTTATTCCAAAAAAAAATCCCTAACAAGACAGAGTACACAACAGCTAGTTATCGATAAAAATAAGATCTACAATGATATTTCTGGAAGCCACCTGGCCGGATAATTTAATTCCAGTAGGTGAGTGTAATTGTAGAAACAACAATAACACCGGAAGTAGTTGAACAATACCTCGTAAAGCTTCTAACAAAGTAATAATCGTGCTTCTGCCGATCTAGCAGGTGTGTGAGCCACCATTAACCAACGGGAGCCAGTAAAACTTCAAGTGTGCCGGGAGATTTTACACCTTCGTACTCGTACAGTGTACTCAGTCCCTGCCAGAGGCGTGCCGTCCATATAGGCAAATAGGCACTGCCTACCCCACTCTACTCGCATGAAAATATAAATAGTATAAAAATGTTAAATTATTGCAAGAAATCAATCTTCACTCTCAAAAATACGCGCGAAAAACCAGCCACGAAACGCAGCTCCAGCGCGCCACGCCGCCCGCACTGTCGTAGCGCGTCAAAGGGAGGAACTAAGTATTCAAAATAAAATACACACAACATTCAAAACGTGGCCTTATTCTATACATTCAAACGCACATGTGTGTGCGATGTGCATCAAGAGACAACACATTTGTGTTAAGTTAACCTGTCTGAAAAGCAGTGCTTTTCAGCAACGCCGACAAATGTAGCAATCAGCGCCCCCTGTTGTTACATCTATTAATTAGAACAATTTTACTAACAAAATAAAGATAAAATCATGTTGGATTTCTTTCAAAATATTGTCTGTGTTTACTTGGCAAAAAAAAAAAAAAAAAATTATATTCAGTTATTGGCTTAGAATGTGCATAAATAAAGTGGTTATTTGGCATGGTAATCCTTACCAAGATCGGCTATTACACCCAACAGTTTCAGCATTCTTAGCGAAAACTAGCACGAAAGGTGTTGTCTGGGAATTTTGTTTTTTAAACATCAATTATCCCACTGCCACCCTCACTACAATCTCTGTGTACGCCTCTAGTCCCTGCGTACATACACAACAAATAAGTATCCAGTTGTACTTGAGTACCTACTTCGTGTGAAAGCAGTGAAGAGTGAACAGTGACCCCGAGTTCATTCCGAAGCTCCTCGACCTTACTGTAATTACCCCAATGTGTTGCGTTTGGTAGTATCCAAACCCGTTATTATTGAATTATAGCCCTCCTAATGATACCAGCATAACTTATACGTGTATTTCTCGCATTATCTTTGATCTAGAGCAACAAAAAATATCGTTATTTCTCCTCCATTCAATCCATCCTAAAAGAAATTTACTAATGTCTGTTTGTATAATTAAAATTCCCTGAACAAAATCTATCGTTCTTGAATGCATTTTATCACAATTTCGTTCCGATTCTAGAGGAAAATAGGTCAGAAATAAGAGACGGAAAATATATAATTTACTAGAAGAATGTTTATGCGACCGTTAGTGCGGCGTCAAGGCTGCACAAGCTACATTCAACTTCTAACATAAATCGTGTTTTTTTTAATGTCCTGATCTTTGACATTTGCAAAGTATAAATATCAACACGTGATTCATTTCTAGAATTGAATTCAACGTGAATTTTCCACTCAGCAACCATTTTTTGGAGATTTAACTTCGTGATGAAATTAGCAGTCTAGACTTTCCAGAACAAAGAACGAATGCTTTCTTTATCGCTGGGAAATTTCGTCAGAATCCAGACAAAAGACAGACGCAAAAAGTATAAACAGCTAATTACAACCGACAACGAAAACTGTTTTGAAAATTTACTTCATTTATGTGTAAACTCGTGCACCTCACAATGCTGTGGTGATGCAGCTATTCTGATTCATGCAAGGAAGCTTTATTACAGTGATGCACAACCCGCAGACCGCGAGCCTTTTCGTACGGTCCACTCGGCTAAACAAAATATCAAAAAGTGTTCCTTAAAAAAAAATCAACCGTTACTGTTTTGTTTTCCAAGTGACTGTTGCGCTCCCTTCGTGTCTCTTCACGCACGTACATGACTTCCCGTGGTGACCTGATGGCATTCTGGTCATCATCCTTGACGGTCTTCGTCGCCGCATATGGTCGTGAACTGCGCTTTCGCCATCAATCTACGTAACGCCCGGTACAATCCATCTTATTTATATTTTAGCAAGCCTAAATTATGTTTACTTTTAATTTAAGCCCAGATTTAACCAGACTATTGTTGCCGCCTCATATTAGCCTGAGATTATTTGTCATCACGTATATTTTGCAATCCAAGATATTGCACAGCGCCCTTTAAATGAATACATAACGATCCACGTAAATATCTGTTTAACATTCTAGCAACAACGGTAAATATAAGCAACAATTTGACGTCCAACCTCGTTCCTATTTAACAATTTGACGTCCAATGTCATATTTGCCTAACATAGTTTAGCGAAAA
The DNA here is from genome assembly GCA_022606495.2 of Halesus radiatus. Taxonomy (NCBI): domain Eukaryota; kingdom Metazoa; phylum Arthropoda; class Insecta; order Trichoptera; family Limnephilidae; genus Halesus; species Halesus radiatus. The sequence goes on from JAHDVE020005675.1 coordinate 34,216, forward strand.
ACTTTACTTTTTCGTCTTCAAAGCTTTAAATCAGCATCTCATTTTGTGATTTGACCTTAAATGCAGAATTTTGTGGTTTGACCTTAAATGCAGAATTTTGTGGTTTGACCTTAAATGCAGAATTTTGTGGTTTGACCTTAAATGCAGAATTTTGTGGTTTGACCTTAAATGCAGAATTTTGTGGTTTCACCTTAAATGCAGAATTTTGTGGTTTGACCTTAAATGCAGAATTTTGTGGTTTGACCTTAAATGCAGAATTTTGTGGTTAGACCTTAAATGCAGAATTTTGTGGTTTGACCTTAAATGCAGAATTTTGTAGTTTGACTTTAAATGCAGAATTTTGTGGTTTGACCTTAAATGCAGAATTTTGTGGTTTGACATTAAATGCAGAATTTTGTGGTTTGACCTTAAATGCAGAATTTTGTGGTTTGACCTTAAATGCAGAATTTTGTGGTTTGACCTTAAATGCAGAGTTTATTATTGAAGCATTTTAAAGAATTCCGTTTTATAAAAATTCAAAATTTAGTTTAGAATCTGACTTTCCGAATGATAAAATACAACAGCATTTATTGGTTTCACTTTAAACCTAGGAAAGTTTACTTAGTGTGCGCTATGCTTGATATTTTGTTGTTTTATAGAGGTACACTGCCAAATATTATTTCCGAAACCATTTGACAGAAGAGAGTTTTGATATTTGATAGTAACAGAAAGCGTTCAAATTTCCAGGTGATCGTGTAGTTAACGTTTTCCGTTCTGTTTTATAAAATACTAGCTGAAGTATCCGGCGTTTTCCGGGGTTATTAGTAGTTTGTGGTAAAGTTTTATAATCCCTACCCCTGCTCCTATTCTTACTCCCTACTCCTACCCAGTAATTTTTTTATTATTTAAAATGTCAAGAGTGCAAATTTCATCAAGAAGTACCAAAATTTGGGTTGGGGTGGGAAAGAGGGATGGGGTGATTTTTATAAATCTCGTGTAGACTGACCTTCCTCTTTTTGTAGAATAAGTGTGCAAAGTTTCATCAAGCTAGGAATAAAACTGTAGATTTGTATACAAAACAAACAAACACCACCCGCCCGGGACATTCTTCTTTATAAAATAGAAAAGAAAGTGATCATAATTTCAAGTATTTGTTATTTAATATTTCACAATGATAAAAATCGATACCATTTATTGATTTGGCTTTATGGACAGAAGCTTTTCTTACGGCGCCTTGTTTGTGGATTCTAAAATTGATTTATTAAAAAGTTACTATTTTAAAAAATACCAATAAATTAGCGACATGACCAGCTGCAAACTTAACCATGTCAAGTTGTATCTACCCTGCCCCTTGCGGACCGCGAATAAATCGAAAATGTATTGCTCCTTGGTCCAGGAAAACAGTTCTGCATCACTTTAATGTAATGAATAGTCGCTTTATTCCAGAAGATTTGATAGACAAAATCTCTGTTTTTCTTTAATTAACTCGCTTTGGCAGTAAACAGAGATCTTATTCTCCACTGTCCCGTGCGACCTCTGAGGAAAAAGAGGTCAGATACCCCAGAGCTGTGTACATGCTATACTGTATGCATTGTAAATTGCGCGTGAGAGGAAAATAATCCGAATGAATATTTGGCTCAATTGGATCGTAATGGAAAGTTTATTTAAATTGTTCTGGGGATTTGGGCTGCGAAAAAGCGCAAATAATCAAAATAACACATTTGTAAACAATCTTCACCGTAATGATAAAGGTAAAAACCTTAAATATATTTTTTTTCAATATTAGTTTTTATAATTAAAATAATCTTCAAAGTTTCAATTTTTCAAAGCCCGCCAAAACGCTCCAAATCTATGGCCGGTCGGTTTTGATCAGTTTTAAGGTTAGAATGTCAAATGTTAAAAACAAGAATGAGCTTTACCATACATAATTTTATATTCTATTCATAGTAAATCATAACTAAACACAAGTAATAAAATTATGTACATTTTTAGAATATTTAACTGAAAGAATAATAATAGTATTAATAGTATAGTATTATCATAATATCGGTATTGATAATTTGTTGGCTCATGAATACACTAATTTCTTTAATCAATAATAGTTTTATATATTGTTCCAAATACGATGGTACCAAGTACCAACATAACAAGATGTTTTGATGAGAGGAATTTTTTATTTACTTTTAAATAACTATTTATAAACTCTACGTATAATTAAATATAATAAAAGTTATATATTCAGAATCGGCGATTGCTGATCTATATGAATATACACTTTTAAAGGCATTATATTTTTCACTGGAGTTCCTTATTTAGAAGCTCTTGAAATTACAAAATCCCTAAATATTAATTCTAGTATATTGAATAACCAAGAGAATTAATCGTATAGTCCTACTCTAGATATTTCTCTAGCGAACTGCTCTGTTCCTCCTGGAAACCTATGTTTTGGTTCCTCCCCACTCAAACACCTAAATATTTATGTATTTCTAACATTATTTTATATCATATGTTATTTTTAATATTATCCTGACGAAGGAAGGATACTTCTGAAACCGATCGATCAATATATTAAACTGAAGTAGTTTAAAACAAATGCATATGTTTATAACATAAATATAGATCATTAATACAAATATCCAATCTTACAATTTTGAAAAACAAAGCCATGCGAATAATTTTAAAACGAAACAAATATTCAAAATTCAAAAAATACTAAGGTATCTAAACATACTGTCTTTTTAGCAAATTATATACTTAACTGTTTATTGTTTTTCACTTTAAAATACAAAGTTCTGAATTTATCAACACATACATAAACGCTCTACAAGAAGAAGAAATTAAATAAAACTTCCCTTTCAAAAAAACAAAATCGCAAAACTCATTACTATACAGGGTGTATCGGCACGTACCCGACAAACTTTAACCAGCGATTCCTGAGCATATTTGGAGTAAAAAATGTTATGGCCACTTTTCTGTCCGGTAACTTTTTTTTTTCTATAAAAAATAAAAAATAAATAAAATCTCCACACTCCCTCACTGTCCACAGAATAGGGGTGAAATAAACGGCAACGCCGCACTGCTGCTATCTCTTTCACGCATATCATCTATCTCAAGTCAAGTGTGTCGTTCCCGCTACCCGTCTAATGTCAGTGTTCAGTGTTGTTTTGGAAGTTCGCTTGTCACAACCTTTACCTGCTTTCGTTGTTGTTTTGTTATCTAAGTTTTGAAGTTTTTTTACTGTTGAAATATGCCTCTCAATTATTCACCTGCCGACCAAGCAGATATTGTGTTTGTTTATGGACTTTGCAATGGGAATTCACGAGCAGCCGTGAGAGAGTATCGGATGAGGTTTCCTGAAAGACCCGTCCCACACCATAGCACCTTCGTACAGGTTTGTAAATCATTTGTTTATTGAAACTATTTACATTCATTGATAATGCCAAAAAGCTGTTTTGAAATTTAATCATTGGGACATTAAAAACATAACAAGGGGCTACCAACTTTAAAAATGTAAATCGAACTTTAGGTGATTTGTAATCAATGGTCACGAAACGGCGTTCTAAAAAGTTTAATTTTAATATCTAATAAATGCATCATTCACTGCAATTAAATTCACTCCCTTTCTCACCATGTGATTATTTAAATGACTTACAATTCAATTTCATCCCTGTGAATCTAAGATATCAACCATTCCTAGTTAAGAAAAATATGAATTAAAACACTGTGTACTATTTAACTGTAAAAAAATGAAATAAATGAAGAGAAAACCTAAGTTTTCTAATATGTGCCTAAAATAAGTGTTATTTAAAAATAAAATGAGTGCAAAAGCCCGCGTCCATTTATTTGACATTTACTACTGAGCTGAATAATAAAAGTTGTTTTGTTTCAGATGTATCAACGACTGCGTGACAATGGCATCGGACGGATTGAAGGCGCCGGCGGAGGATACAATATTGTTCCTGTGGCAGTTGAGCAGAGAATCCTCAACTTGATCACCGAAGATCCCACGCTGTCCGTGCGTCGGATCGCTCTGATGATAGGACACAGGGAACACATGGCGGTGTGGAGAGTTTTGAAGAAGCACGGGCTCAAACCTTTCCACTACAGGCGCTGCCAAGGCCTCCTGGAGAATGATAACTTTTCCAGAGTCGTATACTGCAGAAGAATGCTGCATAATGTCATGAGGGATGCAGACTTCATGAAAAACATATTGTTTACCGATGAAGCACAGTTCACTAAAACAGGAGTGCTAAATGTGCACAACTTGCACCATTGGGCTGAACAAAACCCCAAGCTTGTTCGGGAGTCGTCGAGCCAGGACAGATTTTCCATTAACATGTGGGCAGGAATCCTAGGAAATCAAATACTCGGTCCAATCGAGTTGCCCCCCAGACTAAATGGACCGATGTATTTGGAGTTCCTACAAGAGCAACTGGGCGAGATTCTGGAAGATGTGAACCTCGAATCACTACGGAGAATGTGGTTCCAGCATGATGGAGCCCCACCACACTACTCTATTGCCGTGCGGAACTACTTGGACGTCGAGTTTCCTGGTCGTTGGATAGGCCGTGGAAGTCCGACCATTGCCTGGCCACCGAGATCACCCGATCTGACCCCCCTGGATTACTACTTGTGGGGGGCTCTCAAGGAAAAGGTGTATGTTAAGCCAATCGCCTCAAGAGAGCACCTGCTCGAACGAGTGATGGTGGCCGCTGCAGAAATGAAAGTAAATCCTGTAAACTTAAATATTCAAAATATAACAAGACTGCACGCTTGCATTGAAAATAATGGCAGTCATTTCGAACAAATGCTCCAATAAAAAATATTACATAACCTACATGTCCGCATTTTCATTTATTATTTATTTGGTAAAATTCTCACAATGTCATTCATATCAATGCACGTGCGTGAAGGCAACAGCTGTTATTAGCAAGTGTGTCGAAAAGCGTCTTGGCTCTTTCCTACACACTAAATAATAATAGTAAAAAATGAGACGAATACTGACGAGCTAAAAGCCCCCCAGAACGTAAGAATATTATTCAACGAACTCAAATAAAATGTTGCCAGATGGGTTTTTAATCACTTTAATTTGACTTAATTAGCACCTGCTTTCAATGCTATTATGCTATGGCTTTATTGATCTGAGCACCTGCTTTCAATTGAAATTTATTCGCACATTCAACGGAGTGGAGTTTATGAGTAAACGCATTAATTTAAAAGAGGAACATACATTTGATTATTATTTTTAATATCGATATTTGTATCTCCCAATAACAGCTACCAAAATCCGATATACGAGTACCTACACAATTATTATGTTGAATTGGGGTAAGTTGTATGGCTAAGGGAAGGAGAGGAAGGTGAGGAAGTACCTGGCTATTCAGATCTGGTCACCAAATACGGCTAGTCATTTCAAGCAACGTTTCAATTCTGAATTATGATCTTTCACCAGGGCGAGAGTCCCTTCCACTGAACGATGAAAGGAGTTATAATATAATTATAAGTCGGGAATGGATGACATGGCAAAATCGTGTGAATCAAATTGGTACCTTCGTGAGTCGGGCCATGTCAAAATTCAGAATAAAAAGGGTGTGTACGAGCCTGCTGCGAAATGGCGTATGGTTAAGAATATTTTTTTAAAATTATAGTGGTAATTGTTGAAAACAATTACCACTATAATTTAAAAAAATGAAAACAAAGGATAAAATATGGGATGTGCAAGGCGCATTTATGAGTGGAAGGGGGTGCATGGATCAGATTTTCTCGTTGCGTATGCTCACAGAGTTTCTGGCAAAAAAACAGAAACTTTTCTGTGCTTTTGTAGATCTACAAAAAGCATACGACAGAGTTGACAGAAAAAAGTTATGGAAGGTGTTGTCTAAGTGTGGTGTAAATACAAATCTTATACAGGCAATCGCATCGCTGTACGAGGGAAGCGTTGCATGTGTTAGGGCAAACGGTGATTTTACGGGGTGGTTTGACATCACAAAAGGTGTTAAGCAGGCTGCGTAATGTCACCGTGGTTATTCAATCTATACATGGATAATTGTGTGCAAGAATTGAAAGAGGTGGGCCTGGGCGCGAAAATGAGTAGTCTGTTGCAAGTATGTTGTCTGTTGTATGCTGATGATGCGGTGCTGATTGCTAACAGTATGGAAGATCTACAGTCCCTCGTATCTAGGATGAACGAAGTATGTATGAAGAATGAGCTAATGATGAATGTAAGTAAGTCTAAAGTCATGGTGTTTGAAAGAGAGAGTACGAAGACAGTGTGCAATATAGTTGTGAAGGACGAATACTTGGAGCAGGTAGACGAGTTTGTGTATTTGGGAAGTATGTTTACGAGAGATGGAAAGACTGATAGGGATATTGAAAGAAGGGTGAATGCAGGAAACTCCATTAACGGAGGACTGAACGCGGTTGGCGCAAACAAAAGTTGTCCAAGGAAGCGAAGCTAGCAGTCCACAATGGAGTGCTGATACCAACCTTGATGTATGGCAGTGAGGCATGGAACTGGCAGAGGAAGGATGAAAGTAGACTGAATGCCGTAGAAATGAGATCTCTGAGACGAATGTGTGGTAAAACCATGTATGATCGAGTGAAAAGTGTTGAGATTCGTAAAGAGTGCAAGGCTGATGTAAGCGTAGTGAGCAAGATTAAGAAAGGGACGCTTAGATGGTTTGGGCATGTAGAGCGAATGAACGAAGAAAGGAGTGTTAGGAGAATACATGATGCGAATGTGAATGGAAGAAGAGCCCGGGGACGCCCGAGGAAGACATGGCACGATCAAGTGAATCAAATACTCGAGTCGGGCCATGTCAGAAGTCGGAATAACAGAAGAGAATGTATGAGGCGTTGTATGAATGTGAATGAAGCAAGAAGTGTATGCCAAGATCGAGATGTTTGGCGGTTCGTCCTCTCTGACTACCCCTGCGGGGAAACGGCGTGATGGTTAGTTGGTTAGTTAGTTAGTGGTAATTTTTTGTCGAGTTTTTAAAAAAATTACGAAGTTTTAAATAAAATAAAATTTTATAATTATTAAATTTAGCAATCTGGCAACATTAATTCACCCATGCATTCTTGACGTGTTCGCGTTTGAAACGCGTATTGATTTGCGACGTTGCTTTTACAGTTTGACAAAAGATAAAACAGTGGTGACGTGTGGTGAAAATATGAATAATAATTTTTTTATAGAAAAAAAAAGTTACCGGACAGAAAAGTGGCCATAACATTTTTTACTCCAAATATGCTCAGGAATCGCTGGTTAAAGTTTGTCGGGTACGTGCCGATACACCCTGTATAGAGCCATGAAGATCTTCCAAGAAATACCCAACAATATAAAAAAACAAGAAGATGTTTTGAAATTTAAGAAGTGACGAAATACGCGCAATTTTTAATGTCGTAATTTTTAAAGTTTGATATGTAATTCTTAATTGTATGTTGATATTAGAATACATGTAACCAAAGTACATGTGTTCTGTTTAAGTTAAATAAATAAATAAATACGTTGGTCAGATTGTTACTGAAAAAAATAATGTAATCGACTAGGAACGCATCTATGCATGGAATGCAATCGAGACTCGAAGAAAGCCACAAGCTTACATTATACACTCACTTCCAGAGATGCATTCCCCATAAAATGCGTAAAACACAGCATTTTGGGGCAATATTCAAATAAATGCATCTATTTTATTTAATCATTGAAAAAGAAAATATTTTTAAAAATCTCTAATGAAACATGAAACAGAAAATTAGAAAGGTGTCAGTCGCATCTTGGAATCGAACCAAAGACCTCTGTCTTACCGGGACAACGCTCTAACCACTAGTGATACCTGTTTATTTTACGTAATTTTTATCGATATCATACATCAAATTTAAGACTTGTCAATATTATTCTCAATTAATTCACATATTATTGGCTGCTATCTTTTTGTATGTTTGCTAATTTCTATTCGAATATGATATTGTGTTAATAATCCAGTAAGAGATGTTCTCAGGTTCATTTTTTTTAGTTTAGTTAACAGTTATCCAGTTTTCTACAAAGAGATGATAAATAATAAAAATAAATAAGGGAAGTAGACTAAAAGCCTATGAGATACAGAAAGAGAAGAGAAAAAAATTAAAGCATGTCTTTTTTTCAAATAACAACATAAGGTATAAAAAACATAATATAAAAGATAGAGAAATAGAAATAGAAGAAAAATAAAGCATGCCGCAGTGCTTCTAATAACGCTCCACCATGCCGTAATAGAAGATGGCTGATTTTCTTTTTAAAATATGCGAAGCTGTTTATAAAGATGTCTATATCGTCACATTATATCTTCTTCTTGAGTCGCTTCCTCGTAGCTGAAGATCGTGACCCCCACATTAATTTCCCTGGTGTAGAATGCTCCTCCACTCCTCGCAATCCTGTGCTGAGTGAAGAGCTGCGGACACCGACGTTCCAGACCCCTGCGAAATTTGGTCACTAACGCATCGGTGACCTATGCTTTACCTGCCTTCCACTTTGCCGGTGACCCCGAGTTTCTCCAGGTTGGAGTTCTCGGCTTGGTGAGCAACATCTCCAAAGAATCTCCAAACGATACGCTGTAGGTAGACAGTTGATAGCCTATTATGGATATCAAGCTCTTCCGAAATGATGTATTTGTACGCCTTGCTGTCTATGGAATCGTGAGCATTTTCCTCCAGTACCACATTTCGAGGGCGTCTATCCGCTTCCTTTCGCTGGCTCTGAGTGTCTATGTTTCCACGCCGTAAAGGGACACTGGGAAAATCAGCGTCCAGTCTCATATTGATGCTCTTCATTATGCCTCTGTCACTCCATATCTTTTGCATTTTGCTAATGGCATCTTTTGTCATGAAAATTATGCTTTTCACTTCTATTTCACAACCTCCTTCGTCACTTATAGGTGAGCCTATGTATATGAAGTTGTTCACCGTTTCTAAGTCTGTGAGAGTATTTGTTCTTACAGAGGTGTTTGCCCTGTCGATCGCCATTAGTTTTATTTTGGCTTAGTTGATCAGTAGACCTAGATTACGGTCACACCCTACATCATTACACAATCAACACATTCGAGACATTATTGGATTTAATTAGGCAATATTGTTATTGAATAACTCAAGATACTTCTTACCTTACTTCTCTCTCGGCATATTCGTTGGCATAAATATCTTAAGTCTTTTTAATGAATGCTTAATATTTGATATAATAAACAATTTCCAATAACCGCTTTGAAGGGACCAGGTACCTAATAATAAAAACATTCTTCATAAAACAAGCTTAAAATATCACACACCACAATATTCAATATAAACTTTCACAGCCAGAGAAGACCGTGTAAAAAACACAGGCAAGATGTGTAATATCCTATATGAATTTCATAATATCGATGAGCTGCTTATATTGATAAAACTCTAACACTGGGGAATACATTAACAGTCCAGATTAATATTTATATATACCTCTTGCGTGTTCCTGTTTATAATTTTCTCTAAGCCAATTTTTGGCTCGGGCCTCGACTCTGAAGAACTTTAACAGTGTGGTCGTAAATTCACTGACCTCCTTACGAACGCATTTTTCTATTTGTGTAAAAAGATTGGTACTTTTTTGTCTCAAAATCTGACAGTGCTGACTTAAGTCACTGACACCACTGATGTATTGTGCAGTTTACGATGGTGGAGAATGGTGTATGAACGTGTTAATAAGCAATATATTAAAAGTAACGGTTGTACGTTAATTATCGTGATTGATTTTGGGGTATTGTGCCGTGTTGCGCTTTCTCCTCCTTTAACCAACGTTTCAGACAGCCTTACAGTGTCCATCACCAAGGCAGATGTTATATATTAACTTTTTTTCTGTCAGACAGTCATTTTATTTTTATGTAATCCACACAAGAGTCCCAGCTGCTCCCAACCGTCTGGAGCCAGTGAGACTATGGCATCCCTAATTGAAGTATGTTGTGAGGCTGTAGGTATTGATGAGGGGAAGGATATGAGTAAAAAGAAAGGTGGAGAAGTACCTGGCTATTCAGATCTGATCACCATACACGGCTAAAACCATTTCAACCAACGTTTCAAATCTGAATGGTAGTCTTTCACCGGAACGATACTGACAGTATCTACCACGCTGAAACGTGCTACAAATATACTACATTGTATAGTAACTCCGAATTTTAGATGCCATTAATACAAAGTACTTTAAAGCAATTTATTGTTACTGAAAATAAATTATTAATGTGGATATCTACCTACTTGCTTTATTTATTTAATTACTTAAACATTTTTTATCGGTTTTGACGCATTGCCCATCTCGATAGGTGTGAAACGCCTGTGTTGAGATGGCAGTTGTTCAGCTACATATTATGAAAATGATAAATAGATTACAATTTAGTATTTTTTATTTAAATGACACCATTTGAAAGATATAAAAAATTGAAAAGAATACCTTTCACTCTGGGGCGAAAGGCAAATGATTTATTTAGATTATGAAAAACCACTGCCTCTGGACTGAACCTCTGGACCCAGATCACAAGCTTTAATCTCTCTATAAGCTACAAAAATATGTTGAAGGTAGGTAGATATTTTATTTTATTTATTCATTTATTATTATTAGTTAGTTCATATTACATTTTATGTATATAAACTAATACGTGCATGGTTAAATTTCATTGTTTATATAATTACAGTTTTACAGTGAGCATAAAAATTATTTTTGATTACATTCATTCTTCCTTCAGGCATCTCTTCATACATTAAGCAGTTCTGTGATTTTGTTTTTTCTCATTTGCGGTAATCTAATTCTGTTTACATCTGATTTCATAATTATGTACATTTTTATTGAAAACAATTTCATCCATAAAATATTTTGGCATTTGGTTATTCAGAATTTTGTATATAAAAATGAACACATTGTATAGCAGTCTCTTGTTTATAGGAATCCAATGAAGCTCTTCTCTCGTTTGATTGATTCTTGTATATTTGCTTTCCTTAGTATACGAGTACATCTCGTATACTTTTGTTTTAATATTTTATAGCTTCTAAATAAACAGAACTTTCTTCATTGGCCAAATATAATATCGTAAAGCAATAGTCCGAATGTGGAGCAATGTTTGCGGTCACCCGGTAGCCAAAAGCCCGACAGAAATGTTTTTCTCGTCAGCTGTGCGGGTGTGTTCGTGTGTTATCGTTAGAGCTTAATGGAAAATACGACTTCTGCAAATTATGATGGTCTAAAACGGTTCGTAACACATTTTCTTTTCATCTGTCAAGTATTCTGTCGATATTATTGGGAATCAATAGACTAATATTCATTTCTGTTGACTTACTTATTGCTGTTTTCAGGACCTATCCGTCATAATATAATATTTTTATTTATTGATAACGAAAGTAATGCCTTGTGACGACTATTACTATCTCTAAACAAAGAAACAAACAAGCACTCATTTGAAAATTTTATTTCATTCAAAAGATTTATTTTTTCAAAATATATCTAAATAATAAAGTTCAAGTAGGTACCTACTTTTTTTCCATTTTGAAAATATTCTACCCAAACAAACCTTCTTCTTTTGAATATGTAATCTGCGGCTAACCACAGTGGTATATCTATGCTAACCTCAATACAACATGACGGGTTCAGCAGTTATTAGAAACAGTTTGACATATTGGATTTCATTCAAACTACTCTCTAAACCTTTCCGGTATTAATAAGAATAAACTGTTCTATTTTCAGCGAAACCGGTCTAGTAATTAAGCCTAGAAAAAAATAAAGTATCAGACCTAAAAAAAATGTTTTAAGTGCAATATCTCCTACTAACAAACCATTTTTCTGATATTATCATATTATTCAATGGAGGAACAGCTGCGCGCCCTGTTTCATACAAAACTTAATTTGGGATTTGAGGCCAAAAGACCCACCCAAATTGAATGATCTTTTTTTTAAATTATAGGTATAATAAATATCTAGTACGGATTAGAAGTATTTTATTTATTTTTGTTTTACATTATGAAATATAATCCATTAAATAAATATTTTTTTCCTGATTTTAGAGGAAACTTTGAACATTATTTGCGACTTTATGGTTTTTTTATTATTTTTTTTGTGTTTGCTATGTAAATATGATTATGTACAATAAAAAAAATAAATAATAGAAAACGTCTTTTTCGGGTCGATATTTTAAATAATGTACAGCAAATTTGTGTTCCAACTTAAATTGGTTGTTTTTAATTTAATTTTAAATCCGTCAAAATACTCATTTCAATACTTCTTTTATTTTTCATCTCTTTTTATTTTCATAGTAGATGGGGTAAAAGTTATTTTTTAATATCAATTTGCCCTCAAATAATTTCTAAAGTTGCCTCTGAAATTCCGCAAAATCAATTTCTTTAATGGCCTTTATTTTTGTAAGTTCAAAATAATATTTAAAAGATACTTGTAATCCATACTAAATATCTGCTATACCTTTTAATGAGAAAAAAAATCATTCGGTTTAGTTGAGTATTTTGGCCTTAAATTTAAAAATAAGTTTTATATGAAACAGGCGCAGCCGTTCCTCTTAAGTTTTTTTAGAATGTGACCAAAAAACATTTGAATAATTATGCCTGATCATTTTGATAAATCCAAACGTGCGGTCGGTATTAAGCGGGAATTTCAACCTTTTCGCCATATGCATAAAGAGTGCGTGATATCGTTCGAATTTTACCAAGTGGGTCCCTTAAGGGTAAACGAAACGAGATACGCGCCCACAGATGCCGTTAATTGAAATATTTTAGACAAAAACGCTTTTAGAACTTAATCTTTTTAAATATTGAGATGAATTAGGTGTTGGCGGGTTTTCATGTGAAATATTAAATGGAATATTTTTTTTCTACTGTAGTTTTAAAGACTTGAGCTTTAAACATACAATAACAATTTATTCCATTACATATTCCTATGTACACCCGCCAACAATCAATTCATTCCAATATTTAAAAGTGTTACGTGGTAAGAGTGTTTTTTTTTCTAAAATATTGAAATTACCGCCATCTGTGAACGCTTATTACGTTTCATGAATACGTGACCAGGGGCGCTATTCCCGTTCTCTTTAAGGAAGATTCCTTAACTTTTTCCTTAGGGTTAAACCCTTCTTACATAACTGCGGTTCCGGTGCTCTCGGATGACAGGCGTCAGTTGAATTCAGCGAGCGACATTCATCAAAAATGACAATATTTGCGATGTTTTAACAAGAGGAAAACTCAATATTAAGTATTTTACCAATTACGTTATTATTTTCTTTAAACATGATTAGCTAGTAAACATTATTAAACATTATATAGATGTTGACATCTTTGACAATTCACGTCAAGCGCAAATTCAAATGTCACTCTTAGAACTAGAGACAAAAAAAGGTCATTACTATCTATTGAGGTAGGTACATTTTAATAAAACGTGATTCTTCGTTAGTAGGCTTATTTATGATATTTAAAAATAAAATAAAAATGAATTATAATATAATTGTTTTTAAAAGTTTTAGTTCAAAATCTTATGTCACTCGAAGATATTTCATCAATTTGTGTTTTCAAATAATCTCTTGACAATCTATTTAGGATATTTTTACTATGTCTCACCGGAATTCCGCAGTTAATCAAGAAGTCTTTAACCCTAAGGAATCTTCCTTAAAAATAACGGGAATAGCGCCCCAGAATTACGTATCGGCAGTACCTACGTCTGAATAAGAGATTTTAGAAAATTAATATGTTTAATCTTGGATTATTTTGTTATTGGCAACATTGTTTTTTTGCAAATCAATAAATTTTCTTTGCGCTGTTCTCGTAGTCGAGCCAACCGTGGTGTAGGCTTTTGGTGGAATGCCAAGAAAAACTGCTGCATAAATATTTTCGTTGTTTTAGTTCGAATCTTTCAGTTGTCACTCCCTTACTGCGCTGTCGCTGCGGACATCACTGCCGGAAAGGATTCAGCACAACGATGAACGAAAATAAAATAAGAAATTTTGGTTGTTCAAAAATATTCGTTTTCTGATAAACCAAGACTAATTTCGTAAAAAAAAAAGCACTCCGATATAGACGGAAACGAAAGAGTCGACGAAAAAAGCTACCACTAAAAAAACTGTACAGTGTTTACTCGTAAGGACAAACACCAAAGTAAGGCGCTAAACGTCACTTTGCAGGTTGCTAACGCATCCAATACAATAAATAATTTATTTATAAATTCTATTCCTGTAGTCAGGAAAATGTCTAAAGTATCCAATGATGAAAATCCTCAAACTTTAAACTCATAAATACTATGAAATACATACCAAAATGTTTGAAAACATGTGCAATTAGAAAGAGCGTTTTATCTAAAATTCCATTTCATATAGAACTAAAAAGTTTACAGTGTAAAAACTTTTGTAACGGGTTGAACAACCCACCCCGTTTCTTGTCTATGACATTGGACATTACAAAGGACAAGATCATCATTCTTATTTGAAAGGAAGAAGAAGACTATCGGCCGACAGCGTAGATCTCTTCAGGTCACAACAGCACAGATTTTTCCACACCACGACAACTAATTCGAGGCGGCCATGGATGTTATAAACGACCCCTTATTATTAACACTGCTGATCGGTGGCTCAGATTGATCATTCGAAAATCGCGACAAAATTTATTACACCTATTGATATTTTATAACAAACTAGATGCAAAATACAGATGATACGACCTGCTGTCTACCTCCAGTTCCTAATATCCAAGGATACAGCGTTGGCCTCTACGCCATTCAACCACCGTAGTTTAAGTCTCCCAACACTCCTTCGGCCTGCAGACTTATTAAAAAGATGCTTCCAACCTCTCCCCGTGTCTTACCCACCAGAGCCGTCCCACTATCAAAACTCCCGCAAATCCCTATGGAAGATAAGTACTGTTGTGTATTATATATATCTTAATAAAAAAATTCCGATTACAACAGCACATGGATGTTTATTAACAAATATATAATGGATTAGGAGAGCCGGGAAGCTAAGCTCCTTCTAGTACAATGGTAATAATCTGTCTGTCTGACCTTGATAGGTTCTCAGGTATCACTTCTGTACTGTATTTCAGACAGTGCCACCTATGTGAAACAATCTAAACTAAGATATCACAAGTTCTCGCTCAAATTATGAAAGTTTTTCCATCATCACGCTGGGCTGACAGACTGATAACTATATTGTCATTCTCACAGTGTCCCAGCGAACTGACAGCGGGAAATATGATAGCTTTTCCCGGCTTCTTTTGTGATGCATGGCAGCACGGTATTCGTCAGCGTGTGAACTTGTTGAGCATTTGAGCATCTGAGCATGAAATTGGATTAGCTGCATTTGTGACTGGAGTACTAAAACAAAACTGTCAAGGGCAAAATTACATTTTCACCAAGATACTTGAGGAAATTCAATGTTAAACCTCCTAGAATTCTTTGGTCGGTGGTTTAATGCCACCATATACATTATTATTTTTTCATTTTGCGAATCAGATTAAAAAGTAAATAAAGATTAATGAGTGGATACGACCAAATGACAATTACCTAGAAACCTAAATTTTATGCAAACGACGCTAAAAGGGTATTTTCAAAAACTACGGATACCTTGAAAATGTGAGGAGGATTTAAAGTTTGTATTCCTGATTCTAATAATCGCACTAAAAAATTGTAGTTTTAATATCTCTTCATTCATAATAATTGATTTTAAAAACAATCTAAAATCGCACATTCCAAAATTGTCCGAACTGGCTAAACGTCATTATGATGTACATAACGCTACTGGCCGGTAAGACGGCTGTCACCGACGTTGGTCGGCGTGACGTTAACAACGCCACATTCACGAACAAAAACGAACCTGTCATTTTGCCGGCATATCAAAAATGGCCCATTTTAAATCCTTATAGAAAATTTATTGGTAAATATAAAAATTCAAATTCAAATTATAATACCATCGTTATCGTAATTTTTTTCTAAATTTTGTATTTTCAACTTAAATAAATTTAAAGATGAATTAATTACACACGGATATATGCGGTTTACTATGGAACTAGAAAACTCACTCTGTTCGTTGATAGCATTTACGATTTATCTATCAGACGAACTATACCTAAATAAAAATGTGGAATTAATTGAATTCGCATTCAGGCGGAGCCATGCTATCAGATCTGCCCGAGGCTCGGTAGTTTGCCGTTACACCGCTGATTTGTTGTTGATTAGCACATTGTAAACATTAAATATTTGTATAGCGCTAAAAAACAGATGGGATTTTAAATGCTAATTTAGATTATTCACTTTTGTTATTGATTTACGTAAAAAAAAAAAGAAAACAATAATATACATGGACGCAGCCATTTTATAAACAATATAACAAATAGCTTAACTAGAGTAGATCTTTAAATTTTAGATTTGTTTTCACACATTACTTTAAATAAATTTGGAGGTTATATTGTTTAATAAGTTAATAAGAATAACTTAGTTTAAACCACTGTTTTAATACATAAATATCTACATGTTTCAGAAGCAAGCTCCCCTCATCAGGATAAACAAATATATTCAAAATAATGACAAGTACGGACAAATAATATGCAAATAGAACGAATTACACACGTGAACAAAACATAACAATGCGTGATGAAAGTAGGTAAGCAAATAATAAAAAAAATGTAAAAATAATTAAAAACAAAAACCTAATCTAACCTAACCTAAATATTTTTTTTATAAAAAAACACACATGTATGTTAATTAATTAAAAAATAAAATAATTAATTAAGTGAGATTAGATTAGGTTTTCGGGATAGTTTTTTTTAACTTTATATCACCTTTAAAAAGTGTGCCGATTCATACGTGTGTTGAATTATCACGGAACCGCTAATAGTCATATGCGGGGAATAGGTGTGAAAGCAGATGGATGTAAGAATAAATATAGGCCGAACGACCGTTCTGCCACACAATTAGTTGGAATGTTCTAATGAGACAGTAAAGTGACTCTTACGAACAGATGTAATCAAATTCTGGTTTTGGATGAACCAAAACGCACTAACTAAAATTTTGAACTAGGTTCAGCCAGAATACCGCACCTTTATGGTCTTATGTGAATGAAAGGTTAACTGAAAGAATTGACCATTAGGAACTCCAGTGAAAAATATAATGGTTTTAAAAATATATATTCATATAGATCAGCAAACGCCGATTCAGAATATATAACTTTCATTATATATTATAATTATACGCAGAATTTATAAATCGTTATTTGAACGTGAATAAAAAATCGTCTGATCAAAATATCGTGTTATGTTGGTACCTTGCATTTTGAACATCTGACGTCACATGCAGATTCTGTTTTTTGGTTTAGTATGGTTATTTTTCGAATTTGTTTTGTATTTTAAATATGTTTTTTTTTTAATTTTGGCGAAATTTACACTTAACTCGGGTGACTTTAAACTCTATAATTGTTGTTTAATATAAACAATTATTATTAATGAAAGATATTAGTTTATTCACCAGCAAACCAATTATCAATGCGGATAGTATAATAATGTTAATGCTCAGCACTATTATTATTCTTTGAGTTAAAGTTTCTAAAAAGGTACATAATGTTATTACGTATGTTTAGTTATGGTTTACTATGAATAGAACATAAAATTATGTACGGTAAAGTTCAACCTTGTTTTTGACATTTGACATTCTAACCCCAAAACAGATCAAAACCGACCGGCCATAGATTTGGAGGGTTTTTGAAAAATTTAAACTTTGAAACTTATTTTAACCATGAAAACTAAGTTGAGAAAAAAAAGAAATATACTGCTATTTACGAAATAAAGTACTGGAGTTCCTTATTAGCTCACTCTTAATAAAAACAGTTGGGAAATAAATGCAACAAAAAAAATCATTTTGCTGAACTTTATCATGATCAAGTTTATTTTGGTATTGCGGTAATTCTATACCGATGTTTCTTTTAAATGTACTTCCAACATTCACACAATAATTGTAGTTTATTTTTTCAATATTTATAATGACCAATTTGAAGATGGCTTTATCGGTTTATGTTTAACAATGATTATTATATCAGCTTAATTTTTATAAAAATATTGTCCTGAATTCAAAACCTTATGAAGAACAGTTTGGGGTTACGATTTAAAATGAATGCGAATTTAAAATCGTACATTAAAATAATGACATAAAAATAACAGCTGGATGTGAATAATTTGGCGCGGATTAATCTAAGATACAAGCTGACATCTTGCGGACACTTTCTAAATGAGAACATGTGGGTATTCCCCGTTGGCACAAATAATGTTAAATTATGGAACATCGATTAAAAAAATGTTTATTTTCATTGCCAGTGGAACACTTATTTTCATATTTCTTTTGAATAATTCAAACGTAGATTTTAAAAGAATCGTATGTGCTTTAAATCCAGTTTAAAGCATCCTATCACGGGTAGTGGATAGTATATTTATTGATTAATTATTATCGCCCTAATAGGCTTTTATTTATTTTTATATATTTTACGTGATTTTGTGAACAATACAGAACGAAAAAGGTTTCTTAATAACAAAAAATAACATGATAGGTGTAATATGTATGATTTAATATATGCATAATAACATGGTTGACGGATTACGATCCTTTGCTACGAATCCGGAGGTCGCGAGCTCAAATCCCGGCGTACGCAAGTATTTGATTAAATCGTGTTATTTCACAATTTATTCATTTAGAATAATATTTACTATATTTGCGGCACGTTCCAGAGTGGTAGATACTGTCAGAATCACCCCGGTGAAAGACCACCATTCAGATTTGAAACGGTGCTTGAAATAGCTTTAGCAGTGTTTGGTGACCAGATCTGAATAACCAGGAACTTCTTCGCCTTTCTCCTCCCCATCTCCTCCACCTCCTGGTACGACGTGGTAGGGCGATACTCGGGACTTACGTAACTAGTACGAGTGCAGTTCCGTGAGTTGTCTCTTTGCAAGGTAAAAATTGCCCTGATGTTAGCTTCCGATAGTAGAAGGTCACCGGAAGAAGTAGAAAAAATCGTTTTTCTTATATCAAAGTACGCTTTTTATGGCAGATGTTGTATTGCAGACGCCACACGATACCGGAATAAAAAGTTTTATTATGTAGGTGATTGGGAAAATCCATATTGATTTTGGCACTTCTGTCTTCAGCCCGACACGCCTCCGTAACAACAGTCCAGAGTTTTAAAAACCGAAGTTCACACAACGTCAGGCGAGATGAAGGAGCCTATTTATATTGTGAATAGTCATTTTACCCAGTGTTGCCTGTTGCCTGTTGCCTGTTGCCGAGTATTATTCTTGTCCCAATTTCGCCGTTATAACTCCGTGTGAGCTTTTCCTTTCTTTCTATCATAAGACTGTCAGAGCTTTAACGTGCCTCTTGCAGTTCACTGTCACTGACCGTATTCCAGAATTTACGGGTACATGAGACTTGTGCTTTCAGGGAGATTATCAAAAGCTTCATTCTTCGTTGGCAGCACGCTTTATTGCAAATTTAATGCCAACTAAACAAAATACATTTTACTTAGTATAAAAAATAAGCATTAATAGCGTAAAATAAAATTAATTATATATTTTTTTTTAAATAACTATCTCTCGAATTTATTTTCATATTTATACTAATAATATATATATCTAAATTTTTTTAAATTTCTATTACAAATTTGTTATACAATGTTTTACAATAATTTTTTATTAATATTTTTAAATAATTACTTACCCATTTTAATCATTTTTCTTTTTGTTTATAAGTTGTCTATTCTTACATTACTGTGTTCTATGTTTATCATTTGTCTATAGTTGACATTTTTATTTTTTAGTATTCTGTATATTCCTAATGAAGATAGCACCATATTCGAAATATGTTGATATGTTTATATTAATAAAGTGGTGAATACAAAGAATTTTTAAATTCATTTATTAATAATGACGCCACAAAGTGAATACCAATCTTTTGAAGAAATTATAATATGTGAATTGTTTTGTAGAAATATCTTGAATACCAGCTATGCCTATTCGCCCAGGCGTTTACATACTCGTACACTAAGAAATTAATACTTACTGCAATCATTGACATATTAATATCCATATTTCTCATTTCCCGTTTCTAATTACGCTTTGGTACCTACAGCTACTACTGAACGATTTAGTTTTTTGGACAAAAAAATACAATGTAAAGAGAAAGCTGATGTTCTCTCTTTCCAACACATATTTCTGACCATAAAAGAAAATGAGATAAAACGAGTTAAAATCCTTAAAGTCTACTATCAAAATATGATGCAAAGTGAGATCTGCAGTTCTCTCTTTTAAAAACACATGTCTGACCTTAAGAGAAACGGAGATGGAACGGGTATTATTAGGACCATCATTTGGTTCCCAATACGGAACAACTAGAATCGCCAGGTTATATGAGGACTGTCATTTGGTGGCAGATATGGCACAACGTGACCCGAGTAGTTTTCATTATGACCATATTTTCGTATCTTTCAAAGTATCTGATTTTTTATTACAATTCTAAAACACATTTTTTCATGGTCTCCATAAAAACATTTGTACATCAATGTATTACAGACATAGAATACATTACATAAAATGGGAAATTGTAAAAAATCACTGACAAGAATTAGGAATAACAAAGTACTCGTATGTCGACGCTCTGTAACAAGTTGCATTGTGAAAGTCCTTAAAATATTGAAATCCGACCCTGATTGAATTTTTCAACCTAAACCATAGTCACCGTTCATATTGAAGCACAGATACTTTATGATTGTTATTTGGGTTAAAATTAAATTATTATAAAAAAAAAAAAAATAACTTTGTTTTAATTCCACTTTATTATTTTTTCATCCAACCGGTTTCGATTCAACCTGAACCTTCCTCAGGGGTGAATACACAATATATTAAACATAATACAGAAATACATGGTATTTAATAGAAAATTAGAAGAGAGAGACAGAACATCAACTTAGGTGGGGGGCAAGGAAGGAAGCGCTTCAGCGGGAGGGGTGAAAGTGGGCGGAGGTAATGGAAATATTTAAAAAATGGGGGTGTTAGACAAATCTAGTTGTTTATTAAGTAGATTGGTTTTATTGATTTTTAATGACTTTTTTATTTCAAGGGCTTCAAGATTATTAAGGCGTAGACCTATCCCATTTCTATGTGATACATCTATCCCGGAAGATTTATTAAATGAATGATTATTATCGATAAGGTGGGTGGCGAATTCTGAAAATCCGACACTGTGTAGACATCTCAAGTGTTCGACCACTCTTATTTGAATGTTTCTAGCCGTTTTACCTATGTAAAAGACTGGACAATCGTTACATTTGAGTTTATAGATGCCAGAATGGCTTAAGTTATTTTCTTTATCTTTAGAATTTATTAAAACTTTTCCTAGGTTATTATTAGTATAAAACGCAGCTTTAATTTCTGTAGGGAATTTAGAAACACTTGAAGATGAAAAATTATTTATGAATAAAATTCTACGCCAACCTTGATTTATATTCTCCCTGGTATTGTGTGAATTATTATAAAGGAATTTATTAGTAGATATTAGGTTAAGTTTTTTTGAAAGGATTTTATCAATTAAGCTTTGGGGGTATCCGTTATTTATTGCAATAGATTTGATTTTAGAGAGTTCTTCAGTAAAGTTAGCGTTAGATAAAGGAATAGTGACGAGTCTGTGAATCATTGAATGAAAGGCGGAATGTTTATGGGAGATAGGATGGTTAGAAGTACTATGAATTGCGGTGTCTAAATTATTATTAAATTAAATTATTATTGTTGTCATCCATAAATGTTCCACCCAACTTAAAGATTTTGTTGTTTATGGTTTAAGTAACTTTTGTGTTAGGCTATTGGTTTTTTTAATAATAATATATATAATTTCACTAAACTGTAAAGCCGCCCAGTGAGATGGGTGGCTAGTCTTTGTTTTTTAAATTTATGAGAAAATTAAATTTAAAAAAAAATAAGGAACTCCAGTGAAAAATATTATTGTTTTAAAAATACTTATTCATGTGGACCAGCAAACACCGATTCTGAATATATAAGACGGCCTCCATGGTCGATGGGTAAGGCTCTCGACTACGAATCCGAAGGTCGCGGGTTCAAATCCCGGCATGCGCAAGTAAATTTCATTTAATTAATTTGTGTTGTTCACAATTAATTAATTTAAAAATAATATATATAGTATATTTGCGCACGTTCCAGAGTGGAAGATACTCTCAGTATCGTCCTGGTGAAAGACCACCATTCAGAATTGAAACGTTGCTTGAAATAGCTGTTAGCCGTGTTTGGTGACCAGATCTGAATAGCCGGGTATTTCCCCACCTCCCTATTCCCCATCTCCTTCCCCTCGCCAATACCTTCAGCCTCACAACATTCCCCAGTGAGACTATGAATGCCATAGTCTCACTGGCTCCAGACGGTTGGGAGCAGTTGGGACTCTTGTGCGGTATTCATATAAAAAAATAAAAAATAAAAAAAAATAAAAATATATATATATATATATAAAACTTTAATTATATATAGTTATGCGTAGAATTTATAAATCGTAATTTAAAAGTGAATAAAAAATCATCTCATCAAAATACCTTGTTATGTTGGTACCATTGCATTTGAAATATATGACGTCAAGTGCGCATTCTGTTTTTGGATTAGTATTTTTATTTTTCGGTTTTGTTTTGTATTTTAAACAAGTATTTTAAGCTCTATAATTGTTCAATCATTGAAGAAGATAATATTAACACATCCCAAATAAAACCCGAATCCCAACAAACAGCAGAAAAATAAAAAGGTATCAGTTTATTTTTCTGCTGGTTGTTCGCGTTTCATTTGGGATGTGTTAATTTGTATTTTTTCGGCATTCACTATATAGCAATTTCTAGACATTTTGTTTGGAAGTTTTGTTTACTATGTACTTTTGCTTTTTTTGATTTATTAAATTTGTTATCGGTTTCGACACAACCGTGCCATTAACTAGCGCTCTTAAAAACTTTTTAAGAATACTAGTGAATGGCACGGTTGTGTCGAAACCGGTAGCGAATTTAATAAATCAAAAAGAGCAAAAGTACATAGTAAATAAAACTTCCAAACAAAATGATTAAATATTACAATGAGGTTTAGAAACTTCAATAAAGTTTTTTAAATAAATTGAATATCTATAATTGTTGTTCAATACAAAAAACTATTATTAATGAAAATAATTAGAGTATTCACGAGCAAAACAATTATCAATACGGATATTAAGATAATGTCAATAGTCAATACTATTATTATTCTTTGAGTTAAAGTTTCTAAAAAGGTACATAATTTTATTAATTATGTTTAGTTATGGTTTACCATGAATAGAATATAAAATTATGCATGTTAAAGCCCATCCTTGTTTTGACATTTGACATTCTAACCTCAAAACTGATCAAAACCGACCTGCCATAGATTTGGAGCGTTTTGGCGGGCTTTGAAAAATTGACACTTTGAAAATTATTTTAACTATGAAAACAAACTTAAGGAAAAAAAACGAAATACACGGGTATTTTATTTCGAATGTGATTATTCATAAAAAAAAACTACAACAAAATAAATAAAAATTGTACTGGGATTCCTTATTATGAACATGATCCAGAGATATCTCTTTTCTAATAAAAGTTATTAAGAAAAACCGCATCAATAAAAACGCAATGCTTTTTCGTGAGTACTTTCATAAATTACTTTACTGTAAAACGACCACTTTTTGCTTCTCATTCTCTCACTTCCTAGATACATAACATTTAGTAATGAGCTCCGGATAAACGCGGTCAGACGGATAAAAAACACGTCGTGACAAAGTACATAGGCACAAAGAACATGGCTAAAACAAAAACTCGCTGTGACAAAACTAGTTCCAGGTACCTACCCAAAAACTGACCGTACATCTTTGACACAGTTGTAACAGATCATATGCTGTACACTGTAGTTGTTGGTCAAGTTCCCGAATAGGTGATGGATAATAAATCGTGGATGATTCATTGGATATGCTAACCGGTTCCGCGATGACCGCTAACACTGTTCAATCTTGCGCCACTTTTCCCGCAACGTGTTGCTGTTCCGGTCGACTGCAAATAGAGCGTACTGAAGAAGTAAGTATCTGACTACTAATTAGACAATCATCATTTGGCAGACCAACATGTAATCTTCTTCTCGGTTTATGTGAAGCAAATAGAAACTGAACACTGGCGTTATTATTCATAGAGATACCTCAATAAACTGTTACAAATAAAATCTGAAGGTAATCACATATAATTACAGTTTCAAATCCATTTAAGTACGAAGATAGAAGGTGTACGGGTGTAATTTGTAGCCATTCATTTATTTATCATTAGCTGAATCTGTTATACGGTATGAAATTACAGCCTTCAAACTTTCCTTTAAAACAAATATCAACCATATTCAATCAGTGCAGAATTCATTGGTTAAATTATTAGCTCATAAAAGTTTATACGAACAAAGGCGTAATATTCCATACTTTTATCAGACTCTCAAAATTCTATCAAAAAGAGAAATTCTGTGGTTTAAAATAATATTTCAGCACATTAATAACCCCATATATTTAAATACTTGTTTTACGTTTAATGAAGGGCTGATCGCATTTAATAATTAATATGGACAAAAAACTCTAGACTACATGACACAATGTTTGTAATTTGTATATTTTTATTTGTGTATTGTGATTAATTGCTTTTTTTTAGTTTATGGTATATTATGTATATATTAGAATACATACAAACAATATACAAATGTTCTGATTAAGTTAAATAAGTAATTACATAATTATTAATTGATAAACTAAAGTTCTTTAAAACTTAAGACAAGATTTTTTGTGCATAGTGCAAAGGGTAACAATTATTATTTTTATAAACAATAATTATTAATCTAAAACACTCATCCAAATTGAAAAAAACCTTCCGAGCAAAGATAAATGTCGCCGACAGGAAAATATAATAAAACAGTAATTATTGAATGGAACACTAGTATATATTGATTAACTTGGCGGGTTTGCGATAAGCCGACGTAGCTCAACGGTATAGCATCTGACCGGACATTAGAAGGGTGCGGGTTCGAGTCCTGCCGGCGACATTTATCTTTGCTCGGAAGGTTTTTTTCAATTTGGATGAGTGTTTTAGATTAATAATTATTGTTTATAAAAATAATAATTACATAATTGCTTCAATATGTTAACTGACGAAATTTAAAAAAAAAGTACTCGTGTAAAAACGAATATGTTGAAGACTTGGCTTGCTGAAAGAAATTGTTTTTATTAGACTATCTCTAATGCAAACTATTTCTATCTACATGTATTTTTCTATACTACTTTATATAATAATAATAACAATTGGATGATTTGTATAGCGCCGTTTTTGTGAAAAATCACCTCAAGGGCGCTGTAATCTTTTTAGGTTATATCTCTTATATATAAAAATGTGTGTTTTTTTATATTACATCTTAAAACTAGTTTTTTGTGATTTTCTAAAAGTTTTAGTTGTGTTATTTTTTATGTTTTAATATTATTATTATTGTATAACATTTGCTTGCGTATATATATAAATATGTACATATTTTAATATACCCTAACACTATAATAACTAACGCAAGTTTTTTTTCACTGTGAAAGCACCCGTTGACAAACTACTAAAAAGTACTAAATCAATGATAATTACGTTGTTTAAAACCACTGTATTTAATATGTAAATATCTTGTTTATGGGGAGAGGGACGTCGGAGAGTTATTATTTATTAATTCAACATAATGATAGTATTATTACGCAATACGATAAACACAATGTTTTTAAATAGAAAAATGTTTATTAAATATTTTATAAATTTACATAGGCTTAGCATTTATCAAAATCTAATCAGAAATATTACTTTTTTCTGACCGTCCCATTGTATGTTTTACAATATATTTAAAATACGAATAAGATTTTTAAAGTGGAGAAAAGTATGTTTATTCATTTATCGTTGCGTTTTTGTAAATACACGTAATCAATGATTTGTAATCTGCATTACAAAAAAAAACATTGTTTTTACTTGCGTTTTTTAATATCGATTTAATATAGTTTTAATAACATATTTCTAAAGTACCTTTACCAAAATCTCGAAATTTCAAATTTAACTGATTTTAATTCTAAAAATTATGATAAACTAAGTGTTAACTACGTGTAATTTTTAATAATACTGTGATAATGAAACTACAAACCTCTTTAAAAATGTATTGTCATTGCCAAGTAATCGGAATTGCATTTAAGCAAAATGTCTTTAACCCTAAGGATAAGGATAAGGACAATGCCCTATCCTTAAAATTACGGTATCATGAATATTCATAGTATGCGGCGGTCTCCATAGCGTAGTGGTCTACGCATTTCGCTTTGAAGCTTCGGTTACCGGTTCGATTCCCGCGCAGTGAATAGTATATAATATTAGGATGGATTAATCATTTATTGTTATGTGGGCGCCTGTGTATTTATATTGACTGTAAAGCTTAATGGGCTTTTCAAAACTGGATCAACATCTGTCGTAAAATAAATAAATCGAAAAGAAACACATTATTTTTTTACTCTTTGTTTTCAGTATACTAAATTCTGTCATGAAAGAATGAAAAAAAAAATCCTTTTGATAGTCCTCATAAAATAAATTTCAGTTAGTTATTTTGTTTTTCAGTGATACCCACGTAATTCGATTTAAAATATATTAAATACAAAATCTGTATTTTTCTATACTTTAGACTTTGAATAAAAACTGTAAGTAGGGCGAACATTTCCCGATTGACATGGGCGGCAGTTTTCCATTTCCCACTTTGACAAGAAGGTAATGAAAACAAATCTTCATACTGCTATATTTCTGAGAATACGAAAACATGATATGCTTTTTTATGTCATATTTAAAATTGAATTCCCTGGAAAACGGACCTCGTGGCCTGAAAGTTGAAATAAGGACATTCCAATAAACGGGTGTCACGGAAAAGTGTTCACTGGTAAACTTTTAAGATTTTATTTTAGATGACTGGGAAATGATCAAATAACCTTACATTATGTTTCTGGTTTAATCGCCCACATTAACAAATGTCACCACTTGAAGGATGGAAGATATCTTTCCAACACTCAGTTAAGGCATTGAAGGCAAATAACCTTACATTATGTTTCTGGTTTAATCGCCCACATTAACAAATGTCACCACTTGAAGGATGGAAGATATCTTTCCAACACTCAGTTAAGGCATTGAAGGCAAATAACCTTACATTATGTTTCTGGTTTAATCGCCCACATTAACAAATGTCACCACTTGAAGGATGGAAGATATCTTTCCAACACTCAGTTAAGGCATTGAAGGCAAATAACCTTACATTATGTTTCTGGTTTAATCGCCCACATTAACAAATGTCACCACTTGAAGGATGGAAGATATCTTTCCAACACTCAGTTAAGGCATTGAAGGCAAATAACATAGTTAACATTACAAAAACGTTTATTCAAGAACTCCTTTAGGAGGTTATCCGACATCTTCCTTTGTTCTTTTTTTACGGTAACTCCACACAGGAGACTCTGAAGGAAATAATTTCCCTCAAGGCCTATATCATCTTTGGGGATGCTGTGTGGGGGGTTCTTGTTTCATCAGATTATTAATTTTTCTGTTCTCTGTCGAACAACTTCTCTCGAATCGCCTTTAAAAATGAATCTGCTCTACAAAATTAACTTAACTACTTCTTCACCTCCAAATCACAGGATTTCTTCAGATGCGAAATCGAAAAACTGCCAAAACGTCCAAAATCCTAAGTCAGTCGTAAACAATGACAGAACAATTTATGCGTTTTATTCAGTCTTTCCATCAGACGATCCAAAGGCTAGATATAAAGTTAGACTATCATCCCCCTGCGGCCAATAGCCCAATAGAGAACAGCTCGTCACACTGGCAGCGGTTAGTTGAAGGATACAAGTACCATACGAAGGGGACTGGACTTGAAGAAGCAGATAACTTGGATTCTGCTGCTATCCAACATGACATCTCCGGACTCGCCCATCACTCCCGAGGCACACTAATTCGTGAGCCACCAATAACTGGACAGCTGCACAAATAATGGAACGAGGATGTAGAATATAAGTAATGGTTTTGTTGTTGTTATTATTATTATTCGTATTATTATAATTATCATTGTGTTCTACTACCATGTACGGGGTTGTGCCTAGTTTGGTATGTTATTTAATCTCTTCTCTATAAATAAAAATGAATATTAGTCTGTCCTCGATTTTCTCGATAATTACTTGACCGGTTTCGCTGAAAATAGCACAGTTTATTCTGATTTATTCTGGTTTATTCTGGATCCGGGAAGGTTTAGAGAGTAGTTTGAAAGAAACCTTATATGTAAAACTGTTGCCATAACGTTTTAAAATTAGTATGAAAAACATTGAACCCGCCATGTTATTTTGAGGTTAGCCCATAGATAACATATTCAAAAGAAGAAGGTTTTAAATACCACTCTGGTTAGCCACAGATTACATATTCAAAAGAAGAAGGTTTTGTTTCGGTATAATATTTACACAAGTAGGTACCTACTTAAAAACTTTATTATTTAGATTTATTTAAAAAAATAAATGTTTGTTATGATATAAAATTTTCAATTTATTTATTTGTGTAAAGACAGTAATAGTCATCACAAGACATTACTTTTGCTGTCAAATCAATTATGGAATCCAAATAACAACCAAGAATTCACAACTTCATAACTTTATTCCAAAAATATATATAATCCCGAGCAAGGCCGGGTACACATAAGCTAGTAAATGACGGAGATTTAGCAAAATTATGAAATTTAATATATATTTGACAGAGGTGTTTGTCCAAAGCTGGACACCAGAAAACTTATGAAGAAGATGAAGAATGCATCTTGTAACGAAAGCACGTTGGTTGTATCTGCATCCATGTTTACCCTCCTCCAAGGTCTGTTGGAATCGGTCATGCCAGCAGGGATTGACGTCAAGAAGTTAAACGTCCACGATGCCGACGCGAATCCAGTTATTCTGGTCACACATTAAACTTCTGCATAATATAATTTCTCTGGGAACTGGGAACCAAGCGGCAACACGAGATCCCCAACTCACAACGAGCAGTAATTTTACAGTAGTTGAGCTTAAACGCCGGCAAACAATAACACGCTGAATAAAAACCACGGAGATAACGCAACAACTCTAACATTCGAGACCTTGGGGTAATACTGGATGTGAAACTAAATTTTATCAAACAAACTAATGAGGTAATCAATAAAGCCAATAAAATGCTGGAATTTATAATTCGTATTTCAAAACCTTTTCACAACATAAAGACTCTATACTCCCTTTACACAACGTATATCCGCCCTCACTTAGAATATTGCACACCGATATGGACAGTGGACACCTTTATACCAAGCCCGTATTGAAAGAATCGAAAGTATTCAACGTAAATTCTTTAAGTACTTAAGTTATAAATTTAATTTACATTAAAATTCCATAACTTCATCACGCTTCAAACGCGACGCTTCCAAATATTTGATCAAATCTTGTTATTTAAAATTATGAATAATAACTTAGACTCGCCAGAGCTTATCAACTTTATAAACATTCACATACCATCAAAACCAACCCGACAAACAGATCTTTTTTTATTTGCCCGTGCCGGACCAATCTCAGGATAAATTCTCTGATTCCCCGTATTTGTGCGCAATATCACGCACAATATCGACATTCTTCACAATACCCTTTCAAAATATTAAACCGACCGTAATACAAAGAAACATTCTTCTTTTGAGTACGTAATCTGTGGCTAACCAGACTGATATATCTATGGACTAGCCTCAATGCAATATGGCCGGTTCAATGTTTTTCATACTAATTTTAAAAAGTTATAGCAAGAGTTTTATTTATTGAATTTCATTCAAACTACTCTCTAACTTTCCCGGCACTAATAAGAATAAACTGTGCTATTTTCAGCGAAACCGGTCAAGTAATTTTCGAGAAAATCGAGGACACACATACAAACATTGATTTTTGTATAAAAATATAAACTATTTTTTGTAACCTGCGACATTATATTATTCATTAGCCACAGACGTTTCAATGAATCGCCGAATTATTAAGGTAGCTAATATCTGATGCAGTTATATGATGAAATTCCTTTATATCTAGGGAAAAGTACATATAATATGAAAAAGACCAACACAGAATTTTTTTTCTCATTTTTAAAAATCTCCGATTGAACTTCCTGTGAGAGGCCGTGAGCCGCCACTTCTGAATACAGAAGGGATGGAGTAAAAATCAAACATACTGAGTATTTTTAAATAATTACAGCATGCAAAGAATTCGTGGAAAAATCCAGAGAATTTTGAATGATTGCGTATTTAATTTTCAGCGGCACAGAAAGCAAATTAGCGGCATAACTCAGAATAGGAGATTTAATGATAGCCAACAGCCATCAGCCATCAGCCACACAGCCAATGGCCGGTGACCGGGGAGCATGAGCTAAACACTACTGACCAGTAAGCGCTGAGTGACTGCAAAATGTTTAACATTGCAACAGAGATTGAAATATGTTTTCTGAATCGGTGCCCGCAGCTCGCGCGACATGGCAGTGAGGATTATACAACTGGACACGAAGCAGAAGAACAGTGAAACTAAAGACATTTTCAAAACACTAGATGTCATATCCTCCCCAAAATATATACCGACAGACTTCAGTCAGTTTACAATGCTGCAGCAAGGCTGATAACTTGCATTTCCAAATAATCCCACATATCTCAACATCTGCGGAACCTTCATTGGCTCAAGTGTCCTGAGAGGATCCACTTCAAATTATGCTGGATGGTCTTTAAGGCGATACACGGCATGGCACCACCCTACTTGTCGGAACTGTGCACTCCAAACGATGTCATTACTAGGTAATCATCTCTTCGATCAGCGTCTTCATCGGCCATAGGAAGACTCTCAGTACCTGATCGCACTCCCAATACCAATTTCGGGGACCGAGCTTTTGCGGTAGCAGGCCCAACAGCTTGGAAAAAACTCCCTTCACATTTGCGAAAAATCGACAGCTCTACTGAATTCAGAGCAAAACTAAAGACTCATCTTTTCAATTATCGTATCCAGAATAACGACCGCATTGGTTTAATGGTGTTTTCGAGTACTCAGTCCAAGGGAATTACCTATATACCTATTTACCTTCTACCGCCCAGATCCCTTCTTTAATTTCAATAACACTTATTACACTTCTAATTTTGTTTACTTTACCACTGACAGCACGAGCAATAATCATAACAGGTATTTATAATATTATAAATATGTATGTTAGTTGTAAGACTTTAGTTTTAAGCCATAGTTGTGAGTCATTTTGCAGTATTGTATATAAAATATGCGCTGGGTGATAGATATGCATTAGTTTTAAATATGTACTAGATTTATACATGTGTTAGGTTTATATTCTAGTTATACCTACTTAAGTCTAAATTGTAAGTCACTAGCTATAACTTTTAGTTGGTAAGTCACTAGCTATAAGCCATAGATGTAAGTCACTAATTATAAGCCTCAGTAGTTAATCCCTAGCCATAAGTCTTAGCGGTAAGACAATAGTTATAAATCTTACTTATAGGCCATTAGTTATAAAGTTTAGCTGTAAGGTATTGGTTGTACGTCAAGTGATATGTTATTTAATTAATTGTAAAGCGCCCTTGAGGTAATTTTCCCACGAAAACGGCGCTATAGAAGTAATTCAATTATTATTATTATTACGACAATAAAACAACTTTATGCCAAATCTGTATTAGTTCGTTTTTTTTAAATTAATCTTGATAAAACATAATTACAAAAGAATGTTCGATATCTGTCTCATTGGGAAAATTCCTATGTTAAGACAGACGTAGGAGGTGCATACATTATATAATTAAATAAACAAAATGTACGAACAAAGATACAGAATAAATTTTAAGATATTATATAGGTGTATAAAGGTTAGGTTGCACACATATGTTATATTTTGATAGTTTTATAATCCAGGTGAGAGTAAATGTAAAAAGAATAAAAATTGGATTACATATGCCTAGAGACAAAGATAGATTCAAAATTGAGTAGGGACGTCTAAAAATGTGTTTTATATTGTGTAGAGTTTATGTTGATTTGTATTGTTTTTTTATATTATTTTGGTACAAATTAATCAGTATGTTTCTTGCAAAGAGCTGATTTATATTCACAATATTGATGATATTGAAGATCGTATCGGTACTGGTAGTATTACTACACCTCTTCCAACACAAACATAAAATTCTAACGTAACCTCAAAACATATTGACAACCAGATCCTCAACAAATAAAACACTGAATATCCCAATATCACACATCTCACACGGGCAAAGACTTTTTTAAAATTACTATGCACTCAAACTCTGTAATTGCATGCCCAACACTCTGATACAACTACTAACTATAAAAACAGTATCTAAAATTACTTTCAAAATACATATCACAGCCTGTATCAAAAATCCAAAACATTATAAAACGTCCACATTGACAGAAACGTTACGTCTCATCGTAGATTTAAAAAGGGACACAATATCTTTAGAACAGCAATATAATTAACAACAATAAAACAGCAAGTATACCAACGAACGTTTCTTCTTTCTTCTGTGAAAAGACAGCTCAAAAGCTTTTTTCCCTTCGAAACATTCAACTTAAAACAAAAATACAATATCACACACATCTTCTAATAAACGCACTTAACCCTTTGATTCTACTCGTTCCGTATCGGGAACGAAATGACGGTCCTTATAATACCCGTTCTATCGTCCTTTCTCTTAAGATCAGAGATGTGTTTTAGAAAGAGAGACAGATCTCACCATACATCATATTCTGAGAGTAGATCGATGACATAATAACAGTACAGGTTCTCCTAGTGAGTTAGTTGTTCACGAAACAGAACAACATAAATACGCACTAAAAGTATTTTTTCTTGCAATACATAACTATATTAGTGTTGATGTAATAGAAATAACCAAATAAATTCATTCTTCAAAACTACATCTTAAGAGGAATATACAAGCCAAAAATTTGACCACAAGCTGTGTGTCTTATGTCACCACGAATATGAGTAGTGACATAAAAATCGCTTGGCAAACAGAGACTGGAAATGTTTGATGTAAACGCAAAAAGCTCTTTTTATTTAATTTGCGAATAATTTCTTAAGAAAGAAAAAAGTTAATCAACAGAAACTGTGACAATATTCTTAGCTATAAAGCAGTATTTTTAGAAAAATGAAAAAAATATTATTTAGTAGTTTTCGCTTATATTTTATATGTCGTAATTAACAATTTAATTTTTATTCGAATAAACAGAAACTATAGAAAATTCATCTTCAATTTATACAAAATAAAAAATTGATTTTCTTAATGTAAACCGATTCGCCGTGAAAATTAATCGAAATTGTGATTAGTCTTAAGAATTATTAGTTTTTCCAGACATTTTCCTGGAATCAAAAGTAACGCGTCCTCCATAGTTTCTAGCTGTACACACGTCTTCTGGGACGAAACAGTATTATGTAATCAAATTAATATTACACCAACGCAACACTGATGTTCCTCATCGAGAAACGTCTTCTGAAAGCGGAAATGCGTTATCTGGAATTGTTTTTACTTCGATAGATATCCGCCGGAGTTACGCGCTAAATGTTGTTGCTAATTTCAAAATAAAACAATTATCATTATTTTGAAATTTTAAACCTTGCATTCCGCCGTTTCATTGACGGGTATTTCTTTGTACATTGAACCGAGCACAGAGAAAGAAGCGACTTCAAAATACAAGATAAAGCGTCATTCTTTATGTATTTGGAACAGTATTTATAAGTTTGCGTGACGGAACTAGCCACCGGGACCGGGCGGGAGAATGGTGGAAATTTTTCCAAGCTACAACTTACCCCTTCGAACCATTTAAGTTGCGGTAAATCTTTTAACACGTTGTCGTCTAATTTCCATATGAATAAGATTCCGAAAGATTTTACGATTTTTATCATACTTAAATACCAGTATATTTCCTTTTTTCCATAACTTAGTTTTCATAGTTAAGGGCGAGAGGGACGTCGGAGAGTTATTATTTATTCATGCAAAATAATGATAGCATTATTACGCAATACGATAAACATGATGTTTTTTAAATAGAAAACTATTTATTAAATATTTTATAAATTTACATAGGCTTCGTATTTATCAAAATCTAATCAGAAATATTACTTTTTCTGACCGTACCATTGTATGTTTTACAAAATATTTAAAATACGAATATGATTTTTAAAGTGGAGAAAAGTATTTTTAATCCTTTATCGTTGCGTTTTTGTAAATAAACATAACCAAACATTTGTAATCCGCATTACAAAAAAAAAAAAGTTACGTGATGTTCATAAAAAAATTTAACCACACACTGTTCTTTTTTTAAATTTATCTTATCGACAAGTTACAGAAAGACCTTCACAGCATTTTTCAAGAATATGCAACTTTTTAAATGTTTTTGGAAAACATGCGTAGAACAGTAAGAAATATGTAATATTTCTGATTATATTTTGATAAATGGTAAGCCCATGCAAATTTCAAAAAAAAAACGTAATAAATAATTTTCTCTTTAAAAACACCGATATTATTTTGAATTAATAAATAATAACTCTCCGACGTCCCTCTCCCCGTTAAAGTAATTTTCAAGGTTTCAATTTTTCAAAGTCCGCCAGAACACTCCAAATCTATAGCCGGTCGGTTTTGAGGTTAGAATGTCAAATGTCAAAACAAGGATGAGCTTTACCGTACATCATTTTATATTCTATTCACAGTAAACCATAACTAAACATAAGTAATAACATTATGTACCTGTTTAGAAACTTTAACTCAAAGAATAATAATAGCATTGAGCATTACCATTATCAAAATATCCATATTGATAATTGGTTTGCCCATGAATACTCTAATTTCTGTTACTAATAATAGTTTTTTTTATATTGAACCACAATTATAGAGCTTAACGTCACCCAAATTAAGTTTAAATTTCACCAAAACTAAAAAAAAAACATATTTAAAATACAAGACAAAATAGAAAAATAAAAATTCCACACTGATCCAAAAACAGAATGCTCACGTGACGTCAGCAAATACAATGGTACCAACATAACGAGATGTTTTGATGAGAGGATTTTTTTATTCATTTTTAGAAAACGATTTAGAAATTCTACGTATAAAATTATATGTAATAAAAGGTATATATTCAGAATCAGCGTTTGTTGATATATATGAATATACATTTTTAAAGCCATTATTTTATATAATTGAAAATACACTTTGTATATACTACTTTACTTAAAATATATAAATATTTCTACATGTTTCGATAGCAATGCCATTATATTTTCACTGGAGTTCCTTTTTGCGGGTAAAATTCAACATTTCTTCAATTCAACGCCTCACTTTTAATACGCATAGATTTTTAAAATAAAACTTCGTTTCAGATTACCAAAAATTAGAAGAAAAAAAATGTCGCACGCGAAAATGCATATAAATTCATTTGAAGCTTTGTAAAGTTTGAAGTTTTTGTATGGATTTTTTGGTAATTTTTATCGTTTTTTCTCTGTAAACCCAAACTAAGAACCTGATAACCTATGTTATATGTAATTAATATACTGTATTATATTTAAAATAGTTTATTAAGTTCTTAGTTTGGGTTAAAAGAAAAAAAAACAATTAAGGCGGAATTGTTGAATTTTACAGAATTGCCTTTGAATATAAGAACGTTTATGGACGAACCTCTGATAACTTGTAACCTCTCCCTCTTTCTCATAACGAAGTATGTAACATAAAGAGAAGTTCCAACGGAGCTCTCAGCGGCAGTACGTAAACACAGAGCATAATACATGCTGTATCCAAAACAAATGTCTTAATATGCATGAGACCATACAATAAAGAAGAACACATCAAATCATTTCAAGCAAATGCAATGGCAATATACAATGCAGGCTGTGTAAGAGAGACAGAGCGCTGTATTTGCTGTATTTTCATTGGCTTTCTCGGGGCTTCAACCAAAAGGTACTAAATCAAGGCCCACCGGCTTCCATTTAAATCTACGTGAAAGGCACTTCTAGCGCGTATTCTTCAGTATACTCGTATACGTAAAACGCATTATCAGCAAAGGGAACGTTTTATTTATTTACAAGTTGATGTGTCCGGGTACACACATCGTGATTTAAAAAAAAAAATAATTATGAAGTTGTGAATTGTTTGCTTGTCGTTTGGGTGCCATAATTGATTTGTCGGCGAAAGTAATCCCTAATGACGATTATTACCATCTCTAAACAATGAAACAAACATTGAAATTTTTATTTCATTCCAAATATTTATTTTTTCAAAATATATCTAAATTATATACCTAAATATATAATTATATCTAAATTAAATATATCTAAATATTAAATATATCTAAATTATATAATTATATTATATACCTATTAATATTTACTTAATATTTAATGTGTATTATTATATGCTTATTAATATTTACTTATTATGATTATTTACCTATTATTATTATTTAACAATTATAATCTAAATTTTAATTTTTATTGTATATCTACTACTAATATTTACTTATTAATATTTACTATTATTTACTTATTAATATTTACTATCATTTACTTATTAATATTTACCACTCTTTATTCATGTATTATTATTTACTTATTAGTATTTACTGATCATTATTAAATTGTAAAGCCGCTCATCTCAACACAGGCCTGTCCTAGGGAGATGAGTGTCTAATGTTTTGTTGTCATATTTAAATTTGATGAAATTAAATAAATAAATAAAGTTCTTAAGTGGGTACCTACTTGTGTTTTCCATTTTGAAAATATTCTACCCAAACAAACTTCTTAATAATAATACTTGGACGATTTATATAGCGCCGTTTTTGTGAAAAATCACCTCAAGGGCGCTGTACAAATACTACTTGCTAGGGTTAATCTTATTATGTACATATACAGAAAACATACTTACCTGGTAGGGCACTCCAGATAAACTTAACTAAATTACATTTCTTCTTTTGAATACATAATCTGTGGCTAACCAGAGTGGTATATCTATGGGCCAACCTCAATACAACATGTTTTGCATATTGGTTTTCATTCAAACTACTCTCTAAATCTTCCCGGCACTAATAATAGCAAACTGTGCTATTTTCAGCGAAACCGGTAAAGTAATTTTCGAGAAAATCGAGAACACACAGACAAACAATCATTTTTATATACAGAGAACCATTATAAACAAGGAGTTTCCAACATCAACTGGTTGGCTGTCCGCTGAATAACAAAACTAAACCTAAATATCAACGTACATTAAACAAGTGTCTACAATGTATGTACAAGGCACCCTTTAATCAACATTTCCTCCTCGGCATAATGTGCGAGTCCGTTGCTATGGCCGCACAATCTCACTTGAAATAAGTGATTGAACTGTAATAAGGAACTCCAGTGAAAAATACAATGGCTTTAAAAATATCAACAAACGCTGATTCTTAATATACAACTTTTATTATATATAATTAAATAAATCGTTTTTTAAAAGTGAATAAAAAAATCATCTTATCAAAACAACTAGTTGGTAACATTGCATTTGGAACATCTGACGTCACGTGCGCATTCTGTTTTTGGATTAGAGTGGAATTTGTATGTTTCGATTTTTTTTTGTATTTTAAATATGTATTTTATTAGTTTTTACGAATTTTTATTTAATTTGGGTGACGAAACTCTATAATTGTTGTTCAATATAAAAAAAACCTATTATTAATGAAAGAAATTAGAGTATTCATGGGCAAACCAATTATCAGTGCAGATATTATG
Organism: Halesus radiatus; assembly: GCA_022606495.2. Lineage (NCBI taxonomy): Eukaryota > Metazoa > Arthropoda > Insecta > Trichoptera > Limnephilidae > Halesus > Halesus radiatus. The sequence goes on from JAHDVE020005675.1 coordinate 72,114, forward strand.
ATAATGTTAATGCTCAATAATATTAATGAATGAGTCATAGTTTCTAAAAAGGTACATAATTTTCTTACTTCTTTTTAGTTATGATTTACTATGAATAGAATACAAAAATGATGTACGGTAAAGCTCATCCTTGTTTTGACATTTGACATTCTAACCTCAAAACTGAATAAAACCGACCGGCCATAGATTTGGAGCGTTTTGGCGGGCTTTGAAAAATTGAAACTTCGAAAATTATTTTAACCAGGAAAACTAACTTTATAAAGAAAAAACGAAATATACTGATATTTCAGTTTGAACGTTATTATTGAAAAAAAATGTACTGGAGTTCCTTATTGTAAATCGACCACGAACACAATTTTCGATTTGCTTATATTGATGTCATTGAACTGCCATCACATAAATTCATGTTAGCGTTTTCATAACAATGATTTCATTTTCAGATTTATGGAGATATGAAAAAGCGGGTTCTTGGTGAAATGACAAGGCATATTATGGCAGAAAATGGTTTCAATAAACTTCGCTTTTATTTGCGAAATCAAACAATAATATTGTCATGGAAAAACAGCTGGGAAATGTCATAAAAACCATAACACGGGGAAGATGATCTGTTTCATTTTAGGTATATGAACAGCCGTCACCGTAAATATAACAGTAGCGTAGTATATATGTCCTGCGAAAACCAATAAATTTCAATTTAAAAGAGAAGATATTAAAGCTTTGGCTATGTTTATTTTCGTTTTAAAGACGGTAGAGGTCATATGATAGAATCACGATTTATAAACGCAAGAAGGACTGATGCTGTAAATAAGGAAATATGACTTATTTTGTGAAGATACTGTATATCTGTTGTCAATTAGTTTTCACGAAGTATGCATTAGGCTATATACTTCAAGCCTCAAGCAGCATGTCTTCAGTAAAAGTATCTAAGATAGCTCCTCTTCTACTCCGTTCTCCTATTAGATTGTTGACATTGGCATCGATCCTTGTTTACCTCTGATATCCTAATACACACCCCTGCCCACTCCCACTATTCACTACCCAGCCTACGCAGGAAGACAATGTAATTAATATGAAGGACAATTTGCCCCAGTTTCACAATGTAAGTATTTACAATATATATATAACAAAGTTTCTTTGTTCAAAACCAATTCAAATCTACACACTGCACACAACACATTGGTCATTGGATACAGGGAGTAGTTACTGGTAAATGGACTATGGAAGTTTCAGTAAATACAAATTGTCTGAATAACGTATTTGCAGAGGAAGCTAAAAATGTTTTGATGTTCGAGATGGTGGGTTGTGGCATTCCATCCGCTCTGCCAACTTCTGGAAGAACGCCGAGTCATTGACGTTAATGTAGGAGAAATAAATAACGCATATAGAAAACATTTCTAGAAAAGTTTTCCTCTTCATTTTCCGGGGACTGTTATTTCAATCACTATTCGCAGAATGGCGATAATCAGGCATCTGTTGTGTGTTCTTGTAGACATGCGTGAGGTATTCATTCGCCTGTTAGTATCGTGTCGATTAATCATGTCATTATAATGTCTGTGTTTACCCTTGTATTAACTGTTTAAAATCATCAAAAAACGAGGTTGATTTTCCTTTGGTTTTCTAATTTGTGGTTCCTGCTTCTAACTGGTGTTTTCCGCTCGTCTGAACGCGCCTGTAGGTACCATCCTCGTGCGAACCACGTCGCGACGCCCGACGCCCGACGCCCGACGCCCGACGCCCGACGCCCGACGTCCGACGCCCGACGTCCGACGCCCGTTGCGCGGTCTTTTTGAAGCGCACACGTAACCCGTCCCGCGAAATCATCCGCCTGTCAAACAATTCTATTCTTCCTACACATCGTGCGATTTAAAAATAGCACGAAAAGAGATATTCATCCGGCGACCTGACCACCTAACTACACAACATCTGAACATTTGAAGATCTGACCATGTGAAGATCTTACCTCTTGGATCTTGAGACTCGTCCTGACCGTCTTTCGGGTGACAGCAGTTTCGTATGACTCCTCGATAGTTTCCGCCATCTTGAAATTTTCCTTCGCCTTCTCGGTGGAGCACAGAATCAAGGATTCAAATCGTTTTACAGTTTATTTATATTTTTATTTATTCCAGTGTTTTGCGGCTGTAGTATTTCACTGACACAAGACACGGGTACGGGCAAAGCACAGGGCACAAGGCACGGGGCGCGCTGCGTGTTCGGCGGGCGGCCGCGGTGGACTGGCCAAGCTAAAATTAATACCCGCGCGGCGGCTGCCAACTAACTGCCGGCCGACCAACTGACTGCTGCCAACCTGCGGAGCGGCTCACGTCACACGTCACCATGGGCGATGGCTGCTCTGTTGTTCTACTCCTCCGGAATCTTATCATCCGAGAGTGGTTGATTCCCTCATCCCTTACCCTACCTCTACCCTGGTGGGAGACCACCATTCAGATCTGAAGGTTCTTCTCTTCGCTTCGGCCTCACAACATATCCCGAGTTCAGGATGCCATTGCAGCACTGGCCCCTGGCAGTTGGGACAGATGTGCGCTACTAACCTGTTACCTGTTCTGTTGTTCTGCTCTGCGGGAATATTCATTTGTTTATTTTTGGCTTTTAGATGGACATTTATAAATAATATTGAAAAGGTACATATGTATTAAAATAGTTAACATAAAAAGAAACAACATAATTTAAATAGTTTCTAATAACCTAACTCTACTCTATGAAAAAACTGTACCAATGCATGCTCATACTGTAACATCAATGTGCCAAATATGTCGCAAAGGGGAATAATATTGCGACGCTGAAGTTGAATTGTCACAATAAAATAGTAGGTACTGTCCTACCAGGTACACGAAAAGCAATTAAATATATCACAGTTCAGGGATATAAAACATTGAATTAACAATCTTAAACAAACAAGTTAAATCACAAATAATTCTACGTTCAGAAAATTTTACTTTATAAAATTTTTTAAATTTAATAAGTAGATAATCGTAGTCTATGCAATCTCTAGGAACACCTTTTATAAAATTTATGTATTTATTTATTATTGTTATTCCAGGGTGGTAAATGCTATGTTGATAACGCTGTTACGTGAAATGTTCAATGACCAGCTTTGAATAGCCATTTACTTCCAATTTTCCTCGCAACATACCCGGGAAGTTGGGACTTTTATGCGGTAATCACCCTGTAATCTGTTCTATTGGCTGCTTCTTCCCACCAACCACCGATGCAGGATGCTCCCAAGTGCTTCCGATGACCGCAACACAGCGACAAGCAAAACTCACTGGCTAATTATCTGATCTACAGACTTCATGTCTACCCACGGTAGTATCGTGTGTACGAGTACATATCAGTAAATAGATAGTACGAAGTGTGAAGGCTTGCACAGTGTGCAAATGTGCTTGGCAATAAAATATAGACATTTAATACATTTTAACTACAGTTTTTCATTACTATGGCAATACCAAGTTTCTAACTGTGTCTTTGAAATTTTATTCATCAAATTAAAATTTTGTCACATTCCAATTTGACAGTTCGTTTTAAAGAAACAATGCAAAACATCGTAATTCGTTTTTTTACGTTTTTTTATTCGTGTAATTGTAAAAAATTGTCAAAATGTGATTTAGAATCATCTCCTTCCGGAAAGTACCACTAATTTCTGACTACTACTCGTATTTGGTAAAAGTAAAAAACATCCATTTGACCATTGTGCTCTTTCTAACTTACAATAATCTTCCTATGAACCATCTGGATTTAGGAATATTTCAACCTTGAAAACTTTGTATACATCTTTAGTTATAAGTCAAGTTGAATATAACTCCTCGATCTGGTCCCCCCATTTTAAAATACATTCGGATTCAATTAAAAAAATTCAACATAAATTCCTAGGACACATTAATTATAAACTCGGTATTCCTATTAAAGGCATTAACAATAATTACTCGATGTAAATTTACTAAATCTCTCAGATCAAAGAATTACTTCCGATATTTATGTTAAAAATTGTGAATGGTAGTATAGACAGCCCTGATTTAATTAACCTCATTCAATTTCATATACCTACGAGAGCAGCTCGTTCCAAAATCCTGTTTAAATGTAACAACACCAGGACTGAGCATTACAAACACTCGCTTGTACCTAGATTGCATGAAGTTAGTAATAGATACGCAGATGTGGCGGATGTATTTAACTGCACGGAAGGTAAGTACAAGAAAGCTATACTAGCATATCTTTTCAATCAATAAGCTAGTATATGTTTTATATGTACACATATATTTTACTTTTATATCCTTCGTGAACTTTTATTATTTATGTACTCTCTGATGTCATTGTACGACCTAATGCCACATTTAATAGTTAGATTCTTAAAATTATTTGTTCTATATTCTTAAGCTTGTAGTTAATTGTGACATGAAATTATTGTTTATGGTATATTTATACCGTTGATATTAAATAAATAAATCTTGGTGTTGTCATTTAAAACGTTTTAAATTATCGCAGCGCCCTCGTTTTTGTCTACTCTAAAATCTCAGTACGTACGTGATTTTTTGAGGGGTAAAAGCAATAAAACTATATCTAAATGTGGAAAGTATAGCTTCTCATTATTGATAATATCCTTGAAATCCTTTACATTGAATAGATCTACAAACAGCCAATTGAACCAATCAACTGCTACAATGCTAAACACAAAATAACGGAGTCATTTCCTAAATTGTTCGTCGTGTTTCCGAGAATTTTCCAATCAAAGGGCGGCCTTGCCTCGGGTCTGGCGCTTGGTTTTGATCCCAAGGTCAGGGGTTCGACTCCCGCCGAATGCTAAATCTATTTGTGACAAATTGTATTTCAGACTTGTTGTGACTGATATTATCGGTTAAGAATGACATGTATAAGAATGGCATCACAGCTGTCACAAGTATTTCGGAACATAAATTAAAAGTTGAACAAATATAATGCGAGTTGGACAGTACAAGGAATGCTCAAGAAACACGCTTTCAGAGTTACGTTGAAGTAAATAAATATGAAACGATATTTTTCTTCATTTTCCGAGAAAAATTAACAATACTTAATGTTTCGATTATTTAAAACTGTTGAACAAAACTCTAGGAGATAATATAGTATACGAGTATGTCTCGTATGTATTAGTAGATAAATAACATCGAAACATGAACAGAAGAGATTTCCAGAAAACACCTGAAATTGTATGCTCGTAGCCAGTGGCACTTTTCTCCAACGTGTGGTTGCGCAGTGAACTCGCATTAAATACAAGAAAATAAAACAAACATGTAGCATTAGTTTACCCCACTTTAAACATTAAAATATTTATAGATATTATATTTATTAGAAGGTTATTGGCAAAACAAGAGTAGGTATTTATTTGAAACATTATTTTATTTGGGATTTTCTGTAATAATTATTTACAGTTACAAATATTTATAATTATTTATAATATCGCGGACTACGAAAAGTCTCAATTTTTTATAATTAATTACTTTAGGTAGGTACTAACGGCTAGCTTCGCTATTGTAATTAGGTATGCAACTGAACCATTCATGGATATCACTTTCCGAAGAGATGAGTTTTGAGTTTTGCCCTGAATTCTGCACGGTGCTAAACATCCCTGGAACTCCGATGCTGTGTACTCAGTACACAGGGTACACATTTAGATTTTTTGTATATTTTAAGTTGGATAAAAGTGAATAATTTACATTTATTACTATAAATAATGCAAATCATTTTATTAGAAGAAAAATATTGTGAATTCGTGCTGAAAACAAGGAAAAACATCGGCCACGCATAAAACGCATGATACGTTCATTACAACCGGCAGACCGCCGGCTAGTACTGACGACCGCGCATGGTGGCACGGTGAGCGAAACCCCGTACCCTTCTCGCTCACTACCGCAGCCTCGGCAAGTTATCAACGTACGCAGATATACATATATATAAACTTTTTTCCTGGTTTATCGACAAAACATTTTTTTCAGTTGCGTTCGAAAAATACTTATATATTTTTATTATTCTATCCAATACATAAATGTATTGCCGAGGAACACCTAAAATATAAACTCTGCATTTAGTATGTTCACAAGTATATTTAAATAATTATAAATGTATGAAATCATTTGACAGCACCGGCAAGGAAGGGTTAAAGTCAAGATTATGCACTTGGACCACTGTGTTTTTTAAAGTTTATATTGATTTCTCTAAGAGCCATCTTTGTGTCACCATTTACAATCTTTTAAACGATCGCAGCGTCCTCAACTTTTGTCCACTTTTAAATGTCAGACTGTATGAGATAAACAATAGTTAATGATATTAATGCATTTTGAAAGACGAAAACGCCCCTCGCGGTACAATCATTATAAAAAATCTTATTACATCCTTTTTTTAATAAAATATCAACATATAAAAATAAACGCTAAAGCAATTAAAATATCTTAATCTTTAATTATATTTAAAAATAAATTAACCAATCACAGACCGCTCTGATACAGTAGGCTAAAATAATATTGGCAATTGGCACGGCTGATGACAACAGGCGCCACCTAGTGGTTTTTTAAAAACAAAACATTAAGAAACTTTGTAAATTATCAGTGGACAAAAAATGTCTAGAAGGATGATCTATGCAAATTTTAAATAAAACTGATGTCACCGGGTAACATACGCCCTTTCGACTCCTAGTCCTCAAACAGGTCAATCAAATTAATAATTAATTATATATTCATAAGTTAATAAATAATTATATTTTTTACAGTAATTCCACATAGGAAGCCCTGAGGGAAATAATTTTTCTCAAGGCCTATATCATCTTTGGGGATGCTCTGTGGAGGGTCTTTTAGAAGATAGGAAGGAGGTAACTTGGGTCGTTTTAGGATGTTGTAGGATGGAGGAAACACAGAGGCCTGCAGATCATTCCACAACCGAGCTGTTGAACAGAAGAACGAGTCGTAGAAGTGACCCGTTCTCATGTGATAAATGTCAACTGTGTGCAAATATCTATGAATACAAAAGACTATGCATCGGTACTGAAGGGATCAATGACGCTAGTTCCTCAGAGCATATTCCATTAATATACCGGTAGAACAAGGACAGCATTCCCACCTGACGTCTGTGCTCCAAAGATTGCAATCCGTTTGTTGAGATAGGGGAATCTATCAAACGGACCGCCCGTTTCTGCACAGAGTTAAGGGTCTTTTACGGTATTTTGAGGCTCCCGACCAGAGGTAGCTGTCAAATTCTGACGTATACGTCTACTTTTTTTTTTTTACATGAATACCGCACAAGAGTCCCAACTGCTCCCAACCGTCTGGAGCCAGTGAGACTATGGCATTCCCAATTGGGGAATGTTGTGAGGCTGAAGGTATTGGGGAGGGGAAGGAGAAGGGAAAGGGGAAGGGGGAGGAACGCCACCCGGCATCGTTTTTAAAACCTGATCAAATGAACTATGAATAGCTAGAAATCCTGTTCACAGATCCTTGATATCGGCAAAAGCGAGAAGAGAAAAATTCGATAACTTCGATTTTCCATCTTCACGATAGTATAAACAATGTAAGGGTCACATTGGAAAATTTAAAACAATTATATTTTTACGTAACAAGTCGGGGGTGACATTTAGTAAAACAGGTCGAACATTTTGAATAATTATCTAAATTTTTTAAACAATTATGCGCTTTTCATTACGTTGCCAAATTTAAAAAAAAACGGGATACAAGCCATGTCAAAAATTAAATTGTAGACATGTGAAAAGAGCATACCGAGTGCTGAGTTTTGAATAACATTCTTTGAAAAATTGTTTTCATATCTCCTTGTTAATTTCCCTCGAGAAGAGCGATCGCGAAAACAAATCAGCTGTCAAAGTATCACCCATTCCTCTGGCAATTCATTTTGGCTTGTCTGATCACCTTAAAGACTCTTGCTGAATAGAACTTCTTGAAAACACATCATGAATACTAAATACCCAACTTACGATGACCAAATTTTGTTTCACTTTGATATTCTTAACATTAAATTATCGTTGTGTTTTGTGTACAAAAGTCTTAATAGGTTTTCCCGGTAAAATGTCATGGCGAAATCCAATTGTAAAAGTTAGGTTAGGTTAGGTTAGGTTAGGTTGGTCTGTTGTGGATGATGTACCACTACTATATTACGTCAATTCGTTGGATAACAACGAACGTCAACAACCAACCCTCCCACTAGGGATGGATGAAAGATTTCCCCGAGGTGACATCATTGTGAAATATATAAGGCGGTGGAGCGGCATCGAGCTCAGTATGTCGAGGAGAGTACGACGACTCACACCTGTAATTAAAAGTGGTGTAATCGATTTTGCGAAAAGGATACCCGATATGTGATTTTTTACGAACTCAAATACGCAGTGGAACAAATCTTTATAATATGGATGTGGCATTACCTGTTAACCCCATTGTGGACAAGGGAGTAAACAATTCGAAAAATATCAACAGATTTTCGTTGCGAAATAAATTCAACTTCAACATAAAATCCGACAAATACGAATATTAGAAGAAGAATTGGACCGACGGACGGAGAATGTATGCGTTTCGTACGTTCACGCCATACATGGGCACAAGTACTTGACTGAAAAAGAATTCAGCGTACCACACTCCAAAAGTTTTGAAATTGAACTTCAAGATAATAAATTTGGGTAACAGAACCCCGTTCATCACCGGCACGAAAACGGTGAACTTCGCGAACGCAAATTTACAGACGGAATATGGGAAAACATGGAAGGAATGGGGCCCATCCAGCTGACTGGAAATATAACACCGCAGACGCTTTACGGAAAAAAAATGAAAGATTTCCCAGCCGCAGATGGTCAAAAAGTGATGTTACCGACAGAATACGGAGCTACACCACAATCGCAACAACTCGACATGAGAGTGAGATATCACTGCAAAAAATGCAGATTCGGACATCATTGAAACAAACGACGGCAATTACTACACCGCTGATTATGATCGCGAAAACATTCTACAACGCAACAAACTCGATTGGAGTAATTTATGAAAAATCGTACGAACCGTCAGACGGCACAATCAGCGTGATGAATAACGTTTGTTACAGGCCTGGGTATTAAGCGAGACGCGAAGGACAGCCGTTCGATATCAACCAGAGAAACGGATACTGCACCGAGGCCCACATTCAGAGATCGCACCTCAAGGCTAAATTGGCTTACGAAGATGTTACAATCGACAACATTCGCTTCAACGGGTTTAAATGTAACTCGTCTGGCGGATTCGCACAGACCGTCGGTATCGGAATTCTGCCGCTACTTAATAATGACGACAACTTGGAAAACTCTGTTTTCAATTTCTTTGTGGAAACGTACATCGAAATAGAAGGACACAGCCACGGTACAACTCTGCTAATCGCTGATGAGAACATCGCTGTACCCTCAGCCGAATACGTATGCGGTCGCTCTCACAACCGCCAAGAGGAAATTCGAAAACGCTTTCGGCGTACAGGGACTTCCTGTTATCGGAAAAGAATCTACTGAACCACCATCATCGGAAGAAGATCCAGTCGAATACACCCCCGACAACGAATGATCGCACATAGCAAACTATGCAGATATAGAAATACACGGAGTGACAGACGAATTACGGGGGAAATGACAAACCTGGAGAGACAACAGATCGTGGCTGATAATTTGAAAAGAAAAAATTAATACCAAGCCGAACAAGAAGCTCACGGCACAGAAGTCACTTGGAAAGAAGGAAAATATGTTCAATACGGCATTTCCATCAGTCCTATGGAGATTCCACCTCATACTGATGGTTTTTGGAGGGAAGTATATGCAGTCGGAAAAAATTTTAAAGTGAATATTGGGGATTGTAGAGTTTCAAATTCTAAGATAAAAACAATGTATTTCAATATTCTACGTCAACGCGTTCCAAAGTTTTAAACTTTTGAAACATTTTCTAGAAGAATGGGAAGTATGGGAGCTACCTCAAGGAGTCATCTCACAGGATTAATATATGTTTTTTAGGAATACTACCTACAAAAGTGGTTTGCGATAAATTTCGATTGACTGCAATATATCGAACCACTTGTCGTCTATATTGACTGTAAAATAGGGGTGGGTCTTCCAGTTTGCGGGCTGCTAAGGCCTTTGTAAGGCTCGGTCCAGTTTGTCCAAAGGGTAGAAGAGGCGTTTTTGAAGGAATAGCAGAGTCAAAGGCGGTTTGTAGAGATGTCCAGGTAGGAAGAAGAGGCAAGTAGAGTGGAGCGGTCGAGTTTGTTGTTGCGAGTTCGAAGGGGGCAGCAGAGTGACCATCGGCGCCTATTGCGCAATATTTATAAGGCGCGATAGAGCCGTGTGCACTTTTTGTGGATGAACGCTCGTTCCGCCCCGTGTTATCTAGGTACCTTTTGGGATAGCGTTTTGTGTTCTATGTGTTTTATTTTCAAACATTTAAATTTATACAAACAACAGAACTCCCTCGACCATTACCTCTCATTTAAACCACATCTTCCCTCCATTTTTATTAGGATTACAATCAAACATACAATCTTATTTTGAGGATCCCAATCTCGACAGTATGTGGGAGAATTCTTACAACTACTTAATACTAACATTTATATACCTAATGTATAAAAAGCAATGTTGACGAGAGTCCCACCGTTTAATATACGAGTATATGTTTATTTGTGATGATAGATACGTAAATACTGCATAAACTAGCGTCATCTTCGTCATATGAGTTACGTTCGAGACATGCAATTAAATGCACACTTGAAAATTTTGAAATGGAGTTACAAAGATATAAATTACTTGGATAGCAACAATGCATGGAACAACTATAATTAAATGCACCTGAGCATTCGGTGCAGCGAATGCAGTTGAAAGTTTTCCCACGTTTGGGACTATATAAGACGTATGTTTCAGAATAGAAAAACATTCCAAGTGCTCAAGTCAATAGTGTTGGTTGTTATTATCAGTGAAGGGTCTGCAAGGTATGAACAATAATTTCATTTATTACCATATCACTTGTCCAACTTTACCTTGGGACTTGAGATTGTTCTACCATAAACGTTTATCCTGTAATACCTCCGGAACATACTTTGAAAGATGTCGAGCGAAACACGAGGAAGCAGATCGCCGAGTCCCAGTCCATCAACGGGGAAAAAACCAAAGGTGTGCAGTAATCTCATGAAGGAATTCAGAGAATCTCTACAGACGGAATTAGAAAATTCTGTAAACAACACAACATGCGAAACTTGGAGTACGGAGACAGAATTGAATGTACCTTCGGAAATGGAATTACTCGAGAATATGATACCAGAGGTTCCACAATTGGATGAATTGGAGAAGACTCTACTTCAACAACTCATGAAATGGAACAAATCGGAGAAAACTTCGCACACTACACAAAAAATCAGAAAAAAAGTTTTTAAAAAGTGTTGGAAGTTCGCAATGTTCCATTGGGGAACGAAAAGGCCCCACTGGCACTTCATTTACGAGTACATCGCTTCAAATAGACAGTGGGGACATAACTCCCAGTTTGGAAAAACTATTCGCAAAACCCCCTATAAATTCAAATCAGTTGGCTGTTTGTCTTGCATTCGTTAGTATTTTTATTTCGGCGTTGGTCGTCAGGTGGTACTCGACATTCTCAGCAGACAAGATATGGAGGTTTGTGAGTGCGCCATGCATCAAATGCAAATGGAGGGTTACGATAAACGATCAAGAGAAGACATGCTTCTTCGATTCGAAGACAAATAGATTGGGAAAGCATTCAACGTGAACGTCCGTTTTCGCATTGCCAACACCAACAATCGTCAGTGATTTCCCAATTTCAAAATTCTGTGGTGTGCATTTAATTGCAGTCATTCGAAATTTATCGCAAACCGCTTTTGCAGGTGTGCATTTGCATAAAATAATCATTCTGCAACATTGTTGCAAATATTAGAAATATCATGTAGTGAACATTTGAAAATTTTTTTTGGACTAAAAAATTATTTTTTTAGGGTGTCCACTACACATTACGATTTTGTGGGATGGTTTTATAGCATCCCTCAAAAAATATCAATCCTGTAGGATGACTCCTTGAGATAGCCCCCATACAAATTTCTTCCAGAAAATGTTTCAAAAGTTTAAAACTTTGGAACGCGTTAATGTAGAATATTGAAATACATTGTGTTTATCTTAGAATTTGAAACTCTGCAATCCCCAATATTCACTTTAAATTTTTTCCGACTGCATATACTTCCCTCCAAAAACCATCAGTATGAGGTGGAATTTCCATAGGATTGATGGAGATGCCGTATTGAACATATTTTCCTTCTTTCCAAGTGAGTTCTGTGCCGTGAGCTTCTTGTTCGACTTGGTATTAATTTATTTTTTTCAAATTATCAGCCACGATCTGTTGTCTCTCCAGGTTTGTCATTTCCCCCGTAATTCGTCTGTCACTCCGTGTATTTCTATATCTGCATAGTTTGCAATGTGCGATCATTCGTTGTCGGGGGTGTATTCGACTGGATCTTCTTCCGATGATGGTGGTTCAGTAGATTCTTTTCCGATAACAGGAAGTCCCTGTACGCCGAAAGCGTTTTCGAATTTCCTCTTGGCGGTTGTGAGAGCGACCGCATACGTATTCGGCTGAGGGTACAGCGATGTTCTCATCAGCGATTAGCAGAGTTGTACCGTGGCTGTGTCCTTCTATTTCGATGTACGTTTCCACAAAGAAATTGAAAACAGAGTTTTCCAAGTTGTCGTCATTATTAAGTAGCGGCAGAATTCCGATACCGACGGTCTGTGCGAATCCGCCAGACGAGTTACATTTAAACCCGTTGAAGCGAATGTTGTCGATTGTGACATCTTCATAAGCCAATTTAGCCTTGAGGTGCGATCTCTGAATGTGGGCCTCGGTGAAGTATCCGTTTCTCTGGTTGATATCGAACGGCTGTCCTTCGCGTCTCGCTAAATACCCAGGCCTGTAACAAACGTTATTCATCACGCTGATTGTGCCGTCTGACGGTTCGTACGATTTTTCATAAATTACTCCAATCGAGTTTGTTGCGTTGTAGAATGTTTTCGCGATCATAATCAGCGGTGTGGAAATTGCCGTCGTTTGTTTCAATGATGTCCGAATCTGCATTTTTTGCAGTGATATCTCACTCTCGTGTCGAGTTTTTGCGATTGTGGTGTAGCTCCGTATTCTGTCGGTAACATCACTTTTTGACCATCTGCGACTGAGAAATCTTTCATTTTTTTCCATAAAGCGTCTGCCGTGTTATATTTCCAGTCAGCTGGATGGGCCCCATTCCTTCCATGTTTTCCCATATTCCCTCTGTGAATTTGCGTTCGCGAAGCTCACCGTTTTCGTGCCGGTGATGAACGGGGTTCTGTTACCCAAATTTATTATCTTGAAGTTCACTTTCATAACTTTTGTAGTTTATTTACATCTACCTACTATTCTATTCACATCTACCTACTAGTCTATTCACATCTACCTACTAGTCTATTCACATCTACCTACTAGTCTATTCACATCTACCTACAAGTCTATTCACATCTACCTAATAGTCTATTCACATCTACCTACTAGTCTATTCACATCTACCTACTAGTCTATTCACATCTACCTACTAGTCTATTCACATCTACCTACTAGTCTATTCACATCTAACTACTAGTCCATTCACATCTACCTACTAGTCTATTCACATCTAACTACTAGTCCATTCACATCTAACTACTAGTCTATTCTTATCTACCTACTAGTCTATTCACATCTACCTACTAGTTTATTAACATCTACCTACTAGTCTATTCACATCTACCAACACCGTCCCGCGTATGTGTTGTGCCTGTACTGTTGTTCTGCTCTGCGCGAGGCTGGTAGATGTGAATAGATCTTTATGCGTGCTGAAAGGGTTAAGGAATGTTGTAGGGAGGATGAAAGTGAGAAAGAGAAAGGAGATGTTGTAGAGGAAGGTTGGGAAGTAGCTGACTGCTCAGCAGTGGTGTGCAGCCAGATATGCTAAAAAGCTGTGAATTTCCCGACAAAAGCGAACAATAAGAAAATAAAATCAATGACTGTGTGTGAACAAAATAAAATAAAAATTGTCGTAAAAGTCTAAGCTAATTTTTAAGTTAAAAGAGAGGAGATTTTCTGTTGCATTATGTTGTGTGTCCCTCTTTTGATAAATAAAACTCTGATTACAACAAACACCTGGATAGGTTAGGTTAGGTTAGGTTAGGTTTTCCCGGTAAAATGTCATGACGAAATTCAATTGTAAAAGTTAGATATCAAATCAGTAAATACATATCAACCTTTTAATTGCAATTTCTTTTCAAATTTTTAAATTTTTAAATTATTTTAAATGGCGATTGCTGATCTATAAGAATATTTATATTTAAAGCCATTGTATTTTTCATTGGAGTTTCTTATTATATTTAAATACTAGATCTGGAAAGCCACAGGTTTTGCAGATTTTATACCTACCTATTACCTACTTGCCTCACGCAGGTTCGGATTTAAATGTGGAAGCAGTTGTAATTATTCGGTAAACAAAATATAACGGTTTGCAACTTACTAAAAATAATACCTCAATACCCTCGCTATTAGGTACTACACGTGAACGAACAACATTTCTTTGAAAATAAAGTCATTATGTTCAAAGTGAAGTGATAGGTAGGTTTCATTATTTCAAATAATTTGAGTACAATTGAGTATTGCATAGAATATATAATTTATTTTTTTTAAGAAAACTTTTTGAAGCTTATAAATTTATTTTGAAACTAGATAGTAGTGACATCTATGAAGAAACACCATAAGCAGTACATTTGTTTACGATGCATTATTCAGTAGGAAAATTTTTAGAAAATTGTCTTTGTTTACTCTATAATGATATTTTTTTTAAATTCCCGGTCCTACACTTCCTAGATATATTGATCAGTATTATAAATGAGAACTTAGGAACTATTACCTTAGGAATTTTATTTGCACGTCTGTAAATCAGAGATACTATTAAATTGGATTCATCGTAAGTAGACTAACAAAATTTGAATGTCTGCAATAATTATGATAATAATAAAATTACTTAAATTAATTTTATTTACACATATCTTATGATTTTCAATGTTAACTCGATGAAAAATGATGCAACAGCTGTTATTTCATTTATGGAATGGAACAGTAAATTATTCACGGTGACAACTGAGAAGCCATTTGTGCATGTTCAAATAAAATATTTTTCTTAGCAAGTCACAACACCACATTAAAAACCTACCTTTTTTCAACATCATACTTTATTCTAGACGGGAATCAAACCAGCAAACTACATAATTTTATCAGTATGTATTACTTATGACCGTTGTATTAAAGATAAGATGACCAATTTTTAATTATTTTATTGAAGGAGGGACGTCGGAGAGTTATTATTTATTAATTCAAAATAATGACAGTATTTTACGTTTACGCAATACGATAAACATAATGTTTTTAAATAGAAAATATTTATCAAATATTTTATAAATTTATATAATAATGAATAAATAAGGGACGTCGGAGAGTTATTATTTTTTAATTCAAAATAATGATTGTATTATTACGCAATATGATAATGTTTTTTCAAAAAAAAAAGTTTTTTTTTTTGTAATGCGGATTACAAATTTTTGGTTACGTTTGTTTACAAAAACGCAACGAAAAATTATTAAACATACTTTTCTCCACTTTAAAAATCATATTCGTATTTCAATTATTTTGTAAAACATACAATGGAACGGTCAGAAAAAAGTAATATTCCTGATTAGATTTTGATAAATGCTAACTAACTAACTAACTAACCATCACGCCGTTTCTCCGCAGGGGTAGGCAGAGAGGACGGACCGCCAAACAACTCGATCTTGGCATAAATTTCTCGCTTCATTCACATTCATACAACGCCTCAAACATTCTCTTCTGTTGTTCCGACTTCTGACATGGCCCGACTCGAGTATTTGATTCACTTGATCGTGCCATGTCTTCCTCGGGCGTCCCCGGCCTCTTCTTCCATTCACATTCGCGTCATATATTCTCCTTACACTCCTTTCTTCGTTCATTCGCTCTACATGCCCAAACCATCTAAGCGTCCCTTTCTTAATCTTGCTCACTACGCTTACATCAGCCTTGCATTCTTTACGAATCTCAACATTTTTCACTCGATCATACATGGTTTTACCACACATTCGTCTCAGAGATCTCAGTTCTACAGCATTCAGTCTACTTTCATCCTTCCTCTGCCAGTTCCATGCCTCACTGCCATACATCAAGGTTGGTATCAATGCTAATTTATGTGTCCCTTATTTATTATTATCCCTCATTTATCAAAATCTAATCAGAAATATTACTTTTTTCTGACCGTTCCATTGTATGTTTTACAAAATATATAAAATACGAATATGATTTTTAAAGTGGAGTTTAAAGTATGTTTAATAATTTGTCATTGCGTTTTTGTAAATAAACGTAACCAAAAATTTGTAATCCGCATTACAAAAAACAAAAAACATTATCATATTGCGTAATAATACTATCATTATTTTGAATTAATAAATAATAACTCTCCGACGTCCCTCTCCCCATTAATCATTGAAGAAGATAATATTAACCTAACCTAAATGAAACATGAGACCGAAAAAACAACAGAAAATATAATGATATCAGTTGCATCTGGGACTCGAACCCAGGACCTCTGTCTTTCCGGGACAACCGCTTTACCAACTTAGCTAATTAGACCAGTTCAATTTATATCATCTTCATCGATATCATATCTCAAATTCAAGACTTTGTCAATATTATCCTCCATTTTTAATCCCATATTATTGGCAGCTATCTTTATGATGATAATAAAGTTCTTCGCGAACACAATTGCAATTGGTAAAGCGGTTGTCCCGGAAAGACAGTGTCCTGGGTTCGAGTCCCAGATGCGACTGATATCTTTTTATTTTCTGTTGTTTTTTCGATTTCATGTTTCATTTAGGTTATGTAAATATCATCTTCTGCAATGATTAGATAAGATGACCATTCATACTGGTTTTTGGTCCTCTGTTCTGGTTAATTGTTTTCCCAAACCAGTAAACAAAATTGCACCAATCATGCATTTGAGCATCAGTTATCGTGGCTTGTATGTTATTGAGATAATTTGTTGATTTTGTAGCAGAGTGGAAATTTATTCCTGAAATAATTTATGTCAACCATTTTAAAAATAAATTTCCTTGTAATAATTTTTTTTGTATGAATTTGTCGATGTAAGTTGGCGGTGTGTACTTAATTATGTAATTTTTGATACACAATGAATTCATAGTGTGATTAAAATTTGAGAGAAAAATCATACAGTCGTGAAGTCAAAAGCTTGTCACGTTATATTCTCTTTATCTATGTCCGTTGTAAAACAATGCACAGTTCTGTTTGGAATTTCTTTGTAAATGCAAGTAATTTCCGACATTATGAAGAAATGTTATACCCATTTAAGGGTCAGCACTCAAAAATGACCCTAAATATCACTTTGCAGGTTGCTAACTCAAGCAATACCACAGACGATTTATCTGTAAATTCTATACGGGTAGTTAGGAAAATGTATAGAGTTTCAAATGACAACAATCCTCAAACTGTAATCTTAAAATTTTATGAAATACATCCCAAAATGTCTGAAAATAGGTGCAGTTTGAAAGTGATTGTGAATGTTTTACCTAAAATTCCAGGACATATTTATAGAATTTAAAATATAGTCAAACTTGGTTATAACAAGCATGAGGGGACCGACTAAATTTGGTCCTTATAGCCATATCTTCGTTCCCGTATTCTTTATGAAAGGGTGCGCTGAATTCCTTAAAGCACCTTTATCTTTTATATTTAATCTAGCTATTAATACCTCCACTTTTTCCAGAATTATGGAAAATTTCCAGACCTGTAAAATTATAGACCTGTTGCCATACTTTCAGCTCCTGCTAAACTATTTGAAAAACTAATCCATAAATTCATTGTACCTCAAATAGACGCATATATTATCCCCGAACAGCATGGTTTCAGAAAAGGAAGATCTACGGAAACCAATCTGATGGTTTTCACTGACTATGTTGCTAGGTCCCCAGATATTGGATACCAAGTAGACTGTTCGTATAATGATTTCTCCAAAGCCTTTGATACCGTGAATCACGACATCTTACTAACAAAACTTGCCCAAATGGGTTTCTTCCTACGTATGCTAAAGTTTTTTAGAAGTTACCTCAAAAACTGGAAGCAATTTGTCACAAACGGAATTTTTCAATCTGCTGACTTTCTTGTTTTTTTTGGGGTCCCCCAAGGGTCAATCCTAGGGCCTCTTCTCTTCTCTATTTTCATTAATGACATTGCTAAAGTCATCCGTTTTTCTCGCTTTCTTCTTTTCGCTGACAATTTCAAATTATTTCTACTGATTACAAATATTTTAGATTGCCTACGTCTTCAAGCTGACATTAATAACATCTCTGAATGGAGCCTACGAAATCAGCTTCATTTCAATATCTCAAAATGCGTAGTCCTGTCTTTCACCAGAGCATTTAGTCTCACCTACCACTGATATACTATGCTCAGTCATAATCTCAAACATGTTTCTACTATAAAGGATCTTGGAATCGTGTATGAAAGTAAACTTAAGTTTCGAGTTCATATCGAAGGGGTATGTCAATCTGCATTAAAAATGTTAGGATTTGTCATTCGGACCGTGAGGGTTTTTCGGGATACTCGTACTCTTAGAATATTATACTTCTCTTTAGTCCGTAGTAGGCTGGAGAGTGGGTCGGCTATTTGGAATCCTCACGAGACGGGGTGCTCCCTCATGTTAGAGAGGGTTCAGAAAAAGTTTTTGAGATTTCTTTACATGAGGGAGTACGGACTCTATCCGTGGCTTTATCCAACTAACTTTCTTCTGGGCATGCTCGGATTTCACTCCCTGCAGCTCAGAAGAGAGGGGTATGCCTCTACCCACTTTTTTAGACTGCTGCGAGGCCCTATAGAGAATTCAGCTATTTTGGAATGCATAAGTCTTTATGTTCCTGATGACTATCTAAGACAGTATATTTCTTTAGTATATTTCTTTTTCCTTGTACATTGTTTTACATACATACAATACCTACCAGGTAAATACAGGTACCTGTAATTTCTCTTCCGCATTAAATATAACATATTTGTAATTGTATTAGAAATTAAATAAAAATATTATTATTATTATTATTATATACGAAAAGGTTTAAAAAAAACATATATACCTAAGGAGACCGTAAGGGAAATAATTTCCCTCGAGGCCTATATTATCTTTGGGAATACTGTGTGGAAGGTCTTTTAGAGGATAGGAAGGAGTGCACTTGGGTCTTGAAGAGACCCATGTTGTAAGATGGAGGAAACACAGAGGCCGGCAGATCATTCCACAGCCGAGCTATTGTACACGAGAACGAGTCATACAAGCGACCCGTTCTCATGTGACAAATATCAACCGTGTGCAAATAGGTGGCGCGCGTTTGGCGTGTTTCCCGACTATGTACCGGTGCCGAAGAGATCAATGACGCTAGTTCCTCAGAGCATCTTCCATTAAAATACCAGTAGAACAAGGACAGCATTCCCACCTGACGTCTGTGCTCCAAAGATTACAGTCCGTTTGTTAAGAAAGGCGAATCTATGACACGGACTGCCCATTTCTTCAGAGTCGACGGTTTTTTCAGATATAAAAGTGTGGCTGCCAAATTCTACAGTGGGGCACACTTGCGATTTGTACAGGGTCAGCAGTTGTGTACTATCTGCAGTATCTGTGGGCTCTGTACAATACGCCCAGCTTCTGAGAGGCTAACTTTACTCTGGCTTCGTTGGAGCCCCCATACCTGAGCTGGCCACTTAGGTTACACCAATCATATCAATACCTACCTCTACTATCAATATATTCACCAATGTATAATATCATTTCAAAATATTGCTTTGAAAAATATATACACGCTTGTTACTGCACGCTAGCCACGTTTGATAAATAAAGCGATCCCTCTGCTAAAAACATTGTGTATCACTGTCATAACCAGACCTCGTAGGGAAGTAGGTACTGGTACATTTTTATTAGTTTTTAAAACAAAATTGACGATAAATAGTAATACAAAAGATGTAAAAAGGGGAAAAAATTGCTAAATTGCCCAAATTTCGCATGGCTTTCGCAGATTTACCGGCAATCTTACACGGGTAGACCTATAAAAATATGAATGAGTCTACCAGCCGCCAGCCGCCACCCCACCGCTGAGCTGCCACCTTTATCCGTTTTTACTTATTTCAAGAAATGTTTTTTTTTTCAGACCCAAGGAAAATATTATTATTATTGGATAATTTGTGCAGCATGAAAAATCATATCAAGGGGGCTGTATGGTCTAGGTATGGATTTAGAAATTGTGTTGACCAAATTATTTGTACAATATATCAGTAAAGCCTCCTCGTTATAACCACCAACTATTGTATGAAAAAGCCTGAACCAAAATATCATTGGGTAATTCCTCATTATAGTCGTGAACTCGCTGTTTCCGTGATCTTCGACTGTATTATGTTTGAGGATTATTGTCATATGACGCCTAATACATTTTCCTAATTACCTGTATAGAATTTACAGATAAATCATTGTTATGACATTGCATCATCCACGAGAATAGCTATTCCAAACGGAAACCTCGTCTGCTCGTACCCACGCATACATTAGTGAACATCCGCCGCCGATACACCAATGCACGCAAGTGTATAACAACAGTCGATAGCCATTTGAAATCACACACACTACGAAAGATGCCCGTTATTCCCTACAAATATCAATCTTTCCATCGCGTGATATCTACGCATTTGCATCTACATACCTATCCAGCTTCACATACCACATACGATCACCCAGTGACGAGCTCCCAGTAGAATGAAAAGAAGCCACAGACATAAAATAGTTCTACAGATATCACATAATGCCAGTCTGGCTGTACACTCTTCACGTGCCGTCCCTTCGTTGAAATCCGACACGGCTCTCTATGTCGATCTTTGAGGAAAGGGGATGCGTGGAAGGAAGAACACCACCACAGGACTCCCGCTGGCAAGACACGCCATCAGCATCAGCGACAAGATCACTCTAGTTGGGATTTTCGAGAGGGCCAGTAACGCACGCAGTGAGAGCCGAGCCCGACTCCACGCCCTGCCACTTTTGCGGTGGGTGCTCGCCAAATGCTTGAATTATATACTAGTTTCCATTATCCACAGTGCATCTTCTGCACACATTCTACGATATACCGAGAAATGCCTATCCATACTTCACTAAGTTCCAGATTCCGCCAGCCAGGACGCTGTGGCGACGAACCCTTCTACAATCCATATAAACCCCGACATACCTTTGAATTACTCCATTAGATTATAGAGCCAGTTAGCTTCCAAATTAGCTTATGAATAATATCGATAACAAATTAACTTCTCCACTTGCCGTGCTATATATTTCCCTGTTAGTTTCAATGCACTTATTTGTACTCTAAACCCTATTTGATTCCAATTGCATTTATATCTACCTCCATATGTCTGATTAGGGGCCACACCTACCCTTAATGCGTCTCTGAATATGCTCTACTTCTATAATAATCTAGCCGAGGATTTGGGGGAAAGCGGCTGCAAGTACTCTGACAAGTAAGGATTTGGGGGAAAGCCGCTGCAAGTACTCTGACAAGTAAGGATTTGGGGAAAGCCGCTGCAAGTACTCTGACAAGTAAGAACACCTATGAGAAAGATAATAACTTAATATCATTCATCTATTTCCTGAGTTAACAACCTGCAAAGTGAGTATTTTTGGTTGCTGGCCATTAATTGTAAAATAACTTTTTTTTGCTCCATATTTTCAAATTGTTCGATTAGATAAAAAGAATGTGATTGAAATCTCGAAAGAAGCGAGGTAGTAAAAATACTTATTTTCTTTACTACTTTTTACAAACTTACATACTTAACTGAGAGCTTTGTTTCTCTATTTCTCCCCTTCTTACTTCCCTTTTCACACAGAAATACCATAAATCTGCAAGATTGTGAGAGTGGGGACGCTGCGGAAAATAAAAGCAAAAAAGTAACAATCACATAAATTTTGATACACATGTTAATTTATTATAGTGTTTTATAATTCTATCACAATTAATAATTTCATCAAAAGCCATATTCATCGATAAATCAATATCGACGAATATGATAACATTTTAGATATAAATTATCCAGACATAATAATATAGGTTTGTTGGATTTATTATATAAAACAAATATATAAATAAGTGTTCCTTGGGACATTGTGAGTGACCTGCTTACAGCGGCTGTTTTGCCAATGGGATTATTGACATAACGTAGCGTTAAATCACCTCGGGTGATCTTTACTAGTTTCATCACAACAAGCTAATTATTATTAATAATGACTATTCCAATTAACGGGCCAGTGAGATTATTCAGCGATTCTGTAAATAAAAATACATAATGTTGTAGACATCATTAAAAAATACAGAGATTTTTAGATAGGAATGAATTTAAGTCTATCACAAAATATTATACATACATCAACGCAATACTTTGTTTTGAATATGCTTGTACGTAGTAGACTTAGTTGATTCAACAATATTCAAAGTAGAATGTTCAACGTGTGATATGTTGGAAATATTCCAAGCGGTAGTGGAATTTTTTTGTTGTGAATTCTAAATAAGAACCTCTTCTTTGGCAATACTCCTGGTAAACACTCGCACAGTGCAACAGATAACTTTACGTAATTTATTAATTTGTTCGTACCTGTGTTGAATGTTATATCAACAAGTTAAGGTCAGCATTTCTTACAGAGTATCGCAACAATCATTATTTATAAATGAGTTATTGTAAATAAACAATATGAAAATCTTTAATCATTGAAGAAAATAATAATGAAATATGAAACAGAAAATTAATATAGAAGAAACATGAAAAAGAAAAAACATATAAATATGAAATAGACACTATCTAGATCGCAAATAAATTCGGGTAAAATCTAACAAAAAACAAACAAAAAAAATAACCCAAAAACTTAATCTACCCTAACCTAATTAATCTTTAGCAATTAGGTTAGGTTAGATTAG
Organism: Halesus radiatus; assembly: GCA_022606495.2. Lineage (NCBI taxonomy): Eukaryota > Metazoa > Arthropoda > Insecta > Trichoptera > Limnephilidae > Halesus > Halesus radiatus. The sequence continues at coordinate 95,221 of JAHDVE020005675.1, forward strand.
GTAATTTATTTTTTTTCGTACATTTAATGAATATCACTTTTAAAAAGTGTGCCGAATCATACGTGTGTTGAATTATCCGGTCACCGAGGAAGATATTGATAGTTCTTAAATTGAAATGTGATATCGATAACTATCACTTTTAAAAAGTGTGCCGAATCATACGTGTGTTGAATTATCCGGTCACCGAGGAAGATATTGATAGTTCTTAAATTGAAATGTGGTATCGATAAAAATGACAGACAGCAATAAGGTGCATTAGCTCAGTTGGAAGAGCCCTGGTTCCGGATAGACCGAGAGGTCCCAGAAGCGACTGTTACCTTTTTAGTTTTCTGTGTCTTTTCTGTTTCATACTTCATTTGAGATTTGTTAATATCATCTTCAGCGATTAAATATTATGATGAGGTTTATAAGTTTCAATATGTTATTCCAATAAAATGAATGTGAGAATCATTCACGAGTATTAAATATAAAGTAAATCTTATTATCAAATGAAACTTCGTTTTAACCATATTTATTTTTCACGCCATAAAGACCATAAATTGACTCACTCTGGTATATATAAACTAAATTGTAAGGACTGTTCCTCATTTTATATTGGAAAAACAAGCCATAATTTTGATATTAGAATCAAAGAACATGTAAGATGTCTTAAAAATAATAATTTTTCCGAATTCGCTAATCATATTATTTCATAGTTTTGATAAAAATACGGGAGCAATTTTCTTCACATTAATACTAAACGTAAATGCTTAGATAACTCAGAAGCCGTGGAAATCCATTAATAATAATGAGTCTGTTATTAACAATAAAAAAAACTATCTTACAGCCCCATTTTAAATATGTTTCTTTTCACCCCTCTCTCAATTTCTATCTCTTCCCCCACTATTTACTAATCACGCCTCCAATTCCACTATTCCAAAACCGGTAGGTGTGAAAAATAAATGTGGTTAAAACAAAGTTTGATTGTTTCATTTGATTATAATGGATTACCACAAAGTGATACCTTCATACAATAGTATAAATCTTATTAAAACATGCATTGCAGATTTTGCCAAGAGTAGATCTCATTTAAAAAGGTCGTATTAGTAATTCGATAAAAAAATATATAATCATCCAAAATCAATCATTAATGAAATGTATACATGAAATTCCCAAATGAACCAAAACCATTAATAACATGTTAAACTCCAGTCCATTGGTTTGCATAAATAATGCAAATTAATTTTATTAATACGTTTGCATATTCAAACATTTATTATCAATCACCAAATTATAATACAGACATTCAACATTAAGCGACATCCATGTATTTAAATAATTACAGAGTTAAAATAAAAAACATGTGTTTTCTAAAGCATTTGAGAACAGCGCAGCGTGCTCCATGCAGTGTGCTAATGATATATCGTCGTTCGGCACGTATTATTATTATGTCAAACATAATACACACCATAATGCGGGCGTGGCATAAGTTTAGTGGGTCATTTTATAAATAAATAAATGCTGCAAATGTGACAGTTTTTCCAGAAGTGATTATTTTAATCCCATTCGATTCGTAATCATTTTCTCCGAATATGTTCATCCACAGAAAGCCGAATATTTGTTTAAATGTTCGTTTTTATGGACAATAAATGCAATAAAAGAATTTTTTTCATGTCGCTTACGCGGTATTGCGGCTAACAACGAAATGCGTTTTCTTTAATAGGTTGGTAGCACATAGTTGATAGAACTTAAAAGGGTATTTTCACAAACCATGGATACCGTTAAAAATGTGTGGAAGATTTAAAGTTTGTATAATCTGATTCATCGCCCAAAAAATGTGTAATTTTTATTCATACTTATTAATTTAAAAAACAAACTAAAACTGCACATTCTGAAACAGTTCGAACTCGCTAAAACATCATTATGATGTAGATAACGCCACTGGTCGGTAAGACGGCAGTCACCGACGTTGGTCGGCATAAAGTCAACAACACCATATTCACGAACAAAAACGAACATGTTTTGGCAGCAAATCAAAAATGCGACATTTTAAATAATTATAGATTCGCAAAAATGTCATTGTTGTCATAATTTTTTTTGACAACAAAAAAAACCCTGTGAAAATACCCTATTAGTATTTTGTAGTCATGCTTGTTACTTAAGCCCAATTTAAATGTGCCAACATTCTCGCTAGAATCTAAAATTGACGGATTTGGCAGATATTTAGAGTAGTTTGTTGGTCCATATAAATCGGGTTTAAAACATAGAAACTATTGAACCTGTTAAGATTGTGTTTGCAGACATTACTGTGTATTCAAAACTATGATTAAAAATGTAAGTTAAACTCAAATTATACTAAAATTTAATTTAAAAAAATGTTTAGCAACATGCCTTTGTTCAAGCAATATCAAAAGAATTAAATTTTATTATTATAATTATTTTTGGTTTGATCAATAATTATTACATTAGTAGAAATAAAAAATTAAAAAATATAAAATAAATTACTATTATTCGAGAAGCCAAGATGCACAAAACATGCATTGTCGTGTGGGGTCACGGAGCTACCCCGTGCATTATTTAAACTATTTATCTTTTTGCTGTTATTAGGAGACTTTCTTGTAATAGTGGGGGTAACTCAATTACCCCCATGGTAACAGAATATTAACACCATTCATATTAATGTACGAGGGCTGTCCATAAAATAAGGTGCTGCGGTCACGAGGAGCGTTTTTACGCGCAGTCCGGCAACACTGGCATGGTTCCCCCACACCAAATACCCACCACGCTGTGCTCTCTGCGACGCTTAGTCTCGGCGTGGAAGCCGTTCGTGGTGGAACTTTCACTCGCCGTACCTGCCAGGTGTGAATTACGCTCTGTAATTCGTATTTTGTGTACAAAGAACAAAATCACAGTAGACATTCATTCTCAGCTACGTCAAGTGACTATCATCTCTTCCCTGAATTGAAGAAACCCCTGGGTGGAATGAATTTTAGTACCGACGAGGAGATGAAAGATGTCGTGCACTACCTGTGCGAAGCGGTGGGACAGTTCTATGACACAGGCATAATAAAGATGGTACACCGCATGCAAAAATGCATCGATAGCGATGGTGATTATGTACAAAAATAGAAAAAAGCCCAAGATTTCCCAAAATGTACGTGTTAATGCAGATAAACGTGTTTTACCCTGCGAAAAATCATCAGAGAACTTATTTTACGGACAACCCTCGTATAATACTAAATCCTAATGATCATCAAATACGACATGCAATTAAAATAAAGAAAAAGTATAATTATTATTATAATGGATTGACAAAGCAATTTGGTCCTTACAGGCATATTTCATTGAGTAGCTACACCTGTGTATTTATTTGAATGTGTGCCACACTGATACATATGGCAATAAATAATAAAGTATGAACAAGCTTATCGTGCTCTTCAGTGATGGGAATAGTCAAATGATTTCAGCAGATATAAATATAGCTATTGAGGTTAGGTTATACAACGATTAATAAGGTTGTGTTTCAAATATAAATAAAATAAATAGTATCTCTTACTAACGGAGGTCAAAACAAAGAAAAAGTCTTTCAATAGAATGAAATCCTATATGATTTAAGATTCTCACTGGCATAATCATCTGCCCTCGTGATTGACACTCCGAGGCTGGCCAAAACTTTGACCGAGGAAGAAACGTAATAGAGCTAAATACCCCAATAGTCGGACAAAATAAATCAGAATGATTAATTCCCACCACTACGAGTTATTTGGCATAGACAAAATGACACACAGGACAACACAAAATAAATAAAAACATAGACAAAATGATACACAGGACAACACAAAATAAATAAAAAGACAAAAGAACCACAGATCAATAAACCGAGTTAAGAATAATGTTGTTAGTGATAGGATAAAGATAAAATAAAGCTAAGACTCCATCCGCATGATATGGTTGGTTTATTCGTCTCCCTCCGAGTATACGTACACGACGCGCATGGTGTTGGTAAAGCCGGAGCCCTGCTTCCAGCCGGTGACCACCACCACGGAGTCTCCCGCCTTGATGAAGCCGCGCATTTTGCCGAAGTTCAGGCCGAACTGCACGCGGGCATCAACGTCCTTTAGCCAGTCGGTCAGAGGTGCATCTGGTGGAACAATAACATAAATTATTAATAACATGTTTTATCATATAGTGGGAGTCAGAGATGGTCATCAAAATCCCTGAGCCAGTCTAGGTACTCAGGCGGCACCCTGTGGACCTCATCAATTCTCATAAAGTGTACATTCACGCTCGGTTATCTGCATCGCAGTGAAATCAAACCGAGCCGAGTCTTTTAGGCCCCACATGCGTATTATGTGGACAACAGCTATAGGAGCACCATGTTCCATTGATAGAAGACTCGAGGAGAACCCAGGCTAAAGAAACCCATTCAAATAGGTATGCATTATGTATAAAATCTAAGTGTATGTAGGTACGTACTAAGTATGTGGTCAGTGTATGTGTATATATACATATACTTCAAGAAGTAGTGGCGTGTCCACACGGAGCCAGTATTTAGTAGAGTAGCTAGTGGTAACTAAAGCACTATCCTGCCAGTGCTGTCCAAACGTGCAATTTACTAAGCTGATGTTCCACCTACCACAAGGATGCGCGTGCCACTTGCACGACTTTGCCGACTCACCGATTGCACTGTAGGTACTCGTGAACTTGAATGTGATAGTAGATTGGTGCGTGTCAAACGCTGCTAGTGGACAGCAGCTGCCCCCACCTACACTACGAGGGTGCGGTGGTGAGGACTGTTTGCCCATAAAAGTAGAATACATTCTATTTCAGTCAACTACAACGCTACTACTACTTCCCACTGTTTTGTCCATAGGGCGGCCAGTGCCTACAAATTCTACTAAACGCTTTAGTTACCACTAGCTACTCTGCTAAATACTGGCTCCGTGTGGACACGTCATAAGTCAGTGTAAGTGTATGTATGTATGTGATAAGTGTATTACTTTTGAATTATGTATTTAATTGTTGATGTGGATTTGCAATAATCTTGACATGAATTAAAAACACATAACTTAACATTTTATTTTTAATATCCTTGTTTCTATGAATGATGGATATAAATCAATATTTGGTTTGAAGAGTTTTAATCACTATGTTCTTTCGTTACTTAATTTTCACGGATGTGTTGAAACAGGTAGCGCAGTAATAAAATTAAGTAATAAAAGTACATAGTGGATAAAACTCTTCAAACAAAATGTCTAGAAATTGTTACATAGTTAATGCCCAAGAAATACAGTAAATCAATGTATCTACTACAGTCTGACATTTTAGTAAACAAAAATTGAGGACTCTGCAATCGTTTAAAATGTTTTAAATGGTATCACCAAGATGGCTCATAGGAATATGATTCTAATTTTTTTAAACACAATGGGCCAAGTGCACATTTTTGTTCAGAAAATTAGTGGTACACTCCGAAAGGAGATGATTCTACATCATTTTCTACGAAATTATAGTTTAAACTTTTTTATTCAATAATAACCCTACGCAAGGAAGATAATAACATAGAAAACGATTTATTAGAAATTTCTGAAATTTATGTTTCGAAATAAGCATGTATTAGATGTTAGATAAATAAACACAAAAACTTTTTTTTCAATAATATTAAAAATTATATTAGGTTATTAATTGTTTTTGTGTTTAATTCGTAGAACTCCATTTAATTTTTTTTTTTAATTTAATGTAAATCAAATTTAATAATGTTATTATTAAGTTCTGCAAGTATTTTTGGTTTTTATTATTGTGACAGCTGTTTCGGCGTTTAAGGCCATTTTCAAACAGTTTGAAAAGACAGTTTGAAAATGGCCTTAAACGCCGAAACAGCTGTCACAATAATAAATACTAAAAATACTTGCAGAACTTAATAGTAACATTATTAAATTTGATTTACATTAAATTAAAAAATATATATATGTTAGGTTAGTTAGATTTAAGATACTAAGTTACATTTTCGAGAAAGTCTTAATTTCACTGAAAAGAAAGAAACATTCCAGAGTTAGGAATAACCTGACAATAATTGAAAAATCTCCTACTACCATTACAGTAAGTGGAAGATGTCACTTGTATCGTGATGGAGTACTTAGCCAGCCGAGGAATTAAACTCATGACGCCTGGGTGAAAAGCAGACGCGATGCCAACTCAGCCACTGACTGGTCTTCATCACTTTTAAAAAGTGTGCCAATTCATACATGTGTTGATTTATCCAATCACCAGGAATGTTAGGATGTTGGTTTCATACCTTCATACTGCAGGGGTAGCACGGCCCTGTAGAGATGGGCCTGTCGCGCCGTCTGGGCGAACCGTGTCACGGCAATGATGGGGCACCGGGGGCGGTACTTTGAGATAAGGTGGGCGGAGCGGCCGGATGTGGTGATGCAGATGATGGCGGCGGCCAGGCACTTGGAGGCGGCCTCCACGGAGGCGATGGCCACCGAGTGGGCGGCACCGATAGGGGCACGAGCCTGGAAACATTTGCAGTATATTTCTATCGGATGTCTTCTATGATTAACTTTACCCTTGCACTATGTAGGCCCCTTACCATAATGGTTAATCAGTTATACAATCTGACATTTTATAGTAGACAAAAAATGAGGACACTGCAATCATTTAAAACGTTTTCAATTACAACACCAAGATGGCTTATAAGAAGATCATTGTAAAAAAAAAAGTACAATAATAAGCGCATGTTTTTTACTTTCACCAAACAATATCCAGAAATTAGTGGTACTTTCCAAAAGGAGGTGATTCTTCATCACATTTAAAGACAATTTTATGTTTAACCTTTTTTTATTATTCAACGCAATGCAAGGAAGACAATTACAAAGAAAAGGTTTTTTTTTGTATTTCTGAATTGTATCTATCGATATAACCATGTATTGAACGTTAGACAAAAAATAAAAACAAAATCAAATTCACATATCAAAAATACAGATAAAACAAAAAAAAAATAATTACATATGATATTTGGCATTATTTCTTTAAAACGAATTGTCAAACTCAAATGTGACCACTTTTGAATGTGATGAACAAAATTTCCAAAATATTGTTAGCAACTAGGTATTACCATATTAATAGTTCCAATTTATTAAATGTCTACATTTTATTGCCAACCGATACCGATACCGATACCGACCATGATTCAGCATTTAAAAAAACATGAATTTTAATTTTAGGATTGTCATTCCTACTTTGCACAGAAGAGGTGAATCGATAGAAGTGTGTCGAGGGCGTGTCTGTGTGACCAGAGTATGGTCAATGTGTTACTTCGAGTAAAACCGATCAAATGTTGAAATTTTTTGTTGAACAGATAATCAATTTCATCAGCTTGTCTGGGGCCTAGGAGTCAAAAGATCTAATATAAAACTGGCAACATCAGTTTTCTTTAAAATTGGTACAAATCACACTTCTTGAAACTACCTGTCCAGTGGTTTATCCATCTACCACCAAGAGTCTTTCAAACACAAAGTATTTATACAAACTGAAACGAATGTCGAGTATATAATTACCTGCATGGACAGGTCGGTGAAGATCTGCTTCTGCCAGATGGCGGCCTCGGCCTCCTTACAGATGTTGGCCATGGTCCTCACGCACTCCAGCGGGTAGTCTCCCTTAGCGGTCTCTCCCGACAGCATGACGCAGTCGGCTCCGTCAAGGATGGCGTTGGCCACGTCCGATGTCTCAGCGCGCGTGGGACGGGGCTTCTTCACCATGGATTCCAGCATCTGGGTGGCGCAGATTACTGGCTTTCCAACCTGATACACAGAGAAAGAAGATTAGAAATCATATACATCAATAATTTAGAATCGCTTGTATGTACGTACATATATACAGGGTGTGCCGTCTATATAGGCACATAAGCACTGCCTACCCTACCTTGCAAAAAAATATAAATAATATTAAAATGTATACAATGATTGCTACATCCCGTGGTGTAGAGTCCTACAAAAGCTGCAAAATCCGCACTATTTATCTACATGCTGGAGGAATATCTACGCGAGGTCTAAACAAGACTAACGCTATCTCTATCCACTATTATCAATTGATATTTTTGTTTATATGTAAGTTATTTGGCTAGTCAAAACCACTGAAAGAATGAGAGACCATTATGAATATTCATATAGCACTGTCTCACTCTTCCATTAGAAGTTCTCAGAGTTCCCATACCTAGACACATCTCCTTCTGCACTGCTGTTTTTGTATCTGTCTAATTTTCACGTTGGTGCACATTTACATGTAGAAAGTGGCCAAAACCGCCAAAACCGAGACTATTATGAATATTCATATAGCACTGTCTCACTCTTCCATTAGAAGCTCTCAGAGTTCCCACACCTAGACACATCTCCTTCGGCACTGCTGTTTTTGTATCTGTCTAATTTTCACGTTGGTGCACATTTACATGTAGAAAGTGGCCAAAACCGCCAAAACCGAGACTATTATGAATATTCATATAGCACTGTCTCACTCTTCCATTAGAAGCTCTCAGAGTTCCCACACCTAGACACATCTCCTTCGGCACTGCTGTTTTTGTATCTGTCTAATTTTCACGTTGGTGCACATTTACATGTAGAAAGTGGCCAAAACCGCCAAAACCGAGACTATTATGAATATTCATATAGCACTGTCTCACTCTTCCATTAGAAGCTCTCAGAGTTCCCACACCTAGACACATCTCCTTCGGCACTGCTGTTTTTGTATCTGTCTAATTTTCACGTTGGTGCACATTTACATGTAGAAAGTGGCCAAAACCGCCAAAACCGAGACTATTATGAATATTCATATAGCACTGTCTCACTCTTCCATTAGAAGCTCTCAGAGTTCCCACACCTAGACACATCTCCTTCGGCACTGCTGTTTTTGTATCTGTCTAATTTTCACGTTGGTGCACATTTACATGTGGAAAGTGGCCAAAACCGCTGGAAGAATGAGAAAGCAATATGGATAATTCGAACTGCATGATCGCACTCTTTGGTCGAACAAAAGATATGTACCTAGGTATATATTTGTAAATGTATGGAACAATTGATGTGAGTTTTATTTTCGCCCTGCTTAGCGCCTCTTACGAACCTCGAGCGACGCTTCAGGAGGCGCGCAGAAAAGTAAAGTCTGCTAAAGTAAGGTAACAGATTGCAGCGTAGTTCATTGTGGGACTTTTTTGCGTAGAACTCAAGGTCTGGAGCGCCCCTTCCGAAACGTACGTGTAAAGCCTACTGTTGATTTTACGGGCTTTTTAAAAATAATTTTTAGGCGGTGGGCGTGTTAACAGACGCCAAGGTAGTGGTCACTGTAAATATTATTATTTGAATGTTTTGTATAACGACATTTTTGTCTAAAATTACCTCAAGGGCGCTTGTGTTAGGTGTTAGATATTATCATAGCCTTAGAAAGATGGCGCCTGGACCGGACTGCTCCAATTGCGCCTGTATAGGGTGGGCCCTGAATATCGCATATGGTCGTCAATGGAAAGCAATAATGGTGTAACTACCAGTTCCCAAAAACAAACATTAAATTATAATCATTTATTTTCAGGATTAATCTGTCCTTTGGTTCTGCAAACATTATAATACATATATGTAATCATCGATTCGAAAATGATGGTTAGTTTTCTAAATTCTGAAGAGTTTTTTAGCCTCATATCAAAGGTAGTCAATGCTGTTGACAACAATATTATTATTTTATCGGTAAACATTAAAAAATATTATTGTTTGAATTACGAGTAACAAACTACACAAACAACATTATTATTTGTTATCTAGAATGCAGTCTATTATAGAGTTATTACTTGTGCGTAAAAGAACTGAGTAAATACCTACTAATAATTTGTCAACATACCTTGTTACACTTGGCGATCATGGCCTTCTGGGCCAGGAACACCTTCTCCGGGGGAATTTCAATTCCAAGATCACCTCGGGCAACCATGATACCGTCGGAAGCCTGGAAAATATTATGTGTTATGTCGCAACAATTCAATCTTCAAGTAAACGAGAAAACCAATTCTGGAATTCAGATTCTGATGACTGGTAGAACTGTAACTAATTCCGGAATTTACATAATATATTATACTGATATCTGATAGATTATAATTATGTATAGATTACAATTTTATTCTAGACAGTATGGACAGCTCCAGTAAGCACTCGCCATAATGCGCTATCTTTCATGTTTCACCTTATTCTGTTGACAGTGGCCCAAAAACTTTGATTAAATTCACCAGGGTTGTCATTGGGTGTTTGGAGATGTCTCCTGGTTTCACAACATAGTTTTCTAGGTATCTGAGTCTTCTTCCCATGAAGACAGGACATTGGCATCATAGACAAATAAACTTTTATTCATCCTCTTCATATTTTCCAACAGATACAATATAAATTTTTTGATTAAGAAATATTCGTAACTATCTTCCACTTATTTATTTCAGACCGGACCGGTTTCATCCAACCACGGGCATCTTCAGATTGCTAAAATTTAAACTAAATCTATGGTGTATATATGGCATTTATGTCAGGAGTGAGTCCCATTGCTCTTTGTAATATAGTACATTTATGAATGAGAAATTTGTTTTATTCCTGACGGAACAGCTTTACATTTATATTTGAAACTACTTTCGGGATGGTTTATCACCTTCTGGGAGACACTTTACATTGTGTCGGTTTACTGAATCTATGGTTTTTATTTTTATATAATGTCTATTGTGCCAGCTTTATTTTAAACAGGTGGTTATTTCTGATTTTTTTTCGTGATTTCCGTCTTATTTGTTAAATGAGTTTTATAGCAATTTTGTCCATTTACATGAACTACGGGTAACCAGGTACATTTTAATGGGTTGATTTGTAAAATATTTTATTATGTTACAATAGGTACACATCAGCATAATATCCTTCTTAAAGTTCTCCTTAGATATCTGTGACAAAATTCCCAGTTACATTTTACTCTGGTATTTTATAAGTATTAGTGTTTGTTTTCCACAATAGCTTGCTGCATGTGACAGGTGTGTGTGTGTGTGTGTGTGTGTGTGGGTATGTGTGTGTGGGTGTGTGTGTGGGTGTGTGTGAGGCGGCAGTGTTCTGTTAATAGTCCTACTAGCTCCATCAGTAAAATTCTATTCATATCGAGTAGTTGCTTAGCTTGTTTGAGGTTTGGACACCAGAACTGTAACCAATTCTGGTGTTCACATTCTGATCATGATCTCCGAGTCTGCAGTGAAAGTAGAAAAGTGAGGAAGGTGCTTACCTCAATGATCTCGTCCAGGTTTTGCATTCCCTGTTGGTTTTCAATCTTGGAGATGATGAGGATGTTCTTTCCCTTATCTCCCAAGATTTTCCTGATTTCTGTCAACGCTGATCCAGTACGAATGAAGGAAGCAAAGATCATGTCAACCTGAAAACAAAATTACCCCAATGTTAATCAAACGACAAATAAATTATCTTTCTACGTAAAACAAGTAACATTATGGCTGAATGATCTAGACTAGATGTCGATACATTACTTGTATAAAATGTTTGTTATTTATTTCTGCTTACTTTATAACTATAACTTTAACATTTACTAATTATAAACAATAAATTCTCCTTACTTTTACCGAAATTCTAAAATTTCCATTGAATATTGTATTTTCTTGCTGTTACAATAATTCATATTCTAGTACTCTTATTTACTTAAATTACTCGTATTACCCACACTCTATGCGGTTTCCCATTTCTTACTATAACAATTTAAACAAGCATGCATGCAAAAAATTGTATATAATTTATGTTCTATTTTATGTTAAAAACTTTGGAAAAAAAAATCACCACTTTCAACTGGTCCATGTTGATTTTACAAATCTTCAAACAAAAAACCTGCTATAGAGGAGAAGTTCACATAAGTTTACAAAATAATGGAACTTTTTAGCATTGTGTTGAAAATAAATATGAAAAACGTGCACGTAACCAGTGGTGGCTCGTGGCTTTTGAGTGACTTAGAGTGCTAAGATTGAAAAATACGACTTTATCGAAGTTGTTTTAGCTGAAAATGATTTTTTTTTTCTCAAAATTTCAATTTTTTGTGTGTAATTGTATTAATTTTCCAAAACCTGCCATCTAAATCTCCATACAAAAAATTGAAATTTTGAAAAAAAAATAAAAATCATTTTCAGCTAAAACAACATCAATAAAGTCATATTTTTCAATCTCAGCACTCTAGCTCACTCAAAAGTCACGAGCCGCCACTGCATATAACAATGTAGATAACTTCAACAATGGGTCATAATTTTTGTGTGAATGAAGTTAGTATTTTATCTACAAAAATTAGCATATTAGTGATACTTGCCCCTTTCAAAATGTATTCAATGTTTCATAAATAGTTTTTAGTAATAAATAATACAGTAGAGCAAGGTGAAATTAATATAATAATTGTGATAAACAATGCTTGAACTTGCATTAGGTGACTAATACAAAGTAATTACAGTCTGACATTTAAAAGTAGACAAAAATTTAGGGCACTGCGATACTTTAAAAGGTTTTAACTGGCAACACAAAACTGACTCATAGGAAAATCAAAGTAAGCTTAAAAAAACATAACGGTCCAAGTAAATATGTTTTACTTTAACCAATCGGTGTTCAGAAATTAGTGGTACTTTCCGAAAGGAGATGACTCTACATCACATTTTAAGACAATCTTATGTTTAAACTTTTGTTTATCATTTAAAGCTTTGCAAGGAAGACAATATAACATTAACATAATCATGTATTAGAAGTTAGATAAATAACAAACAAACTAAATGAAATTCACACATCAAAAATATTAATAAAAAAATTGTAAAAAAACTAATTATGATGTTGTACAAAGTTTCTTTAAAACGAACTGTCAAATTCAAATGTGAACTAAATTTGAATGTGAGAAACAAAATTTCAAAGACATAGTTAGCAGCATGGTATTACTGAAAAAAATGTGCTTACAGTTTTTTAAATATCTACATTTTATTACCATAGAACAGGGTGATAATAATTTATTGTATCTATTTTATTCAGAAAAAGATCACATTAGTGATACTTGCCTCGTTTAAAAATATATTGAGTGTTTTGTGTGTGAATGTAAAAAATTATTGTAATTAAATTAACCATGTAAATTATGAAGGTGGTTACTCACGTCCTGTTCAATTCCGAAGAGGAAATCTGACTTGTCCTTTTCAGAGACGGCGGGCAGGTCCACGGGCAGGCCGGGAAGGTTGACTCCCTTCCGCGAGCCCAGGGTGCCTCCGTTCTCGATCTTGCAGACCAAGTTCTGGCCGGACACCTCCTCGCAGATGATGGAGATGAGGCCGTCATCGATGAAGATGCGGTTGCCAGCCTTCACCACATTGGTGATGTTCTCATAATCCACCCACACGATGGCGGCAGTGCCCTTCTCCATGTACGCCTTGTCGGTGGTCAGCTTGATGGTGTCATTGCGCTTCAGCTCTACCTCAGCTGAGCCACCCTGGAAATGATAATTTGCTTGTTAGATAAACTCGAGAAAGATTCACTCCACAGGGACTGAATTCAGATAAGAATCTATTTAGTCTTTCTATTTATAGGATGGTGTAAGAGCTATGTGGCATAAGAAAATTACTCTGGAACCGTGTGCTACAAAGATAGCATTTCACTTGTGTGATGACTTTTACTCAATGTAGATAAATTCATCTAACACAGAGATTCTCAACGTGGGCGACATCGGCGCAGGGGCGTTGGAGAGACCCAAGGGGATGGTGGTGGCCCAAAGGTCAAATAGAGGGCGGTGAAGGGCTACAAGGGGGCGGTGAAGGGTTACAAGGGGGCGGTGAAGAGCTGAAATGAGCGGCGAGGGCGACAAAAACATTTAAAATAAATTTACCTTATGAATTCAAATTTGTCCTAGATACATTAGGAACCTCTCATCTAGCACATTCGTATTCACTTCCAATATATTAGAGTTACAAAATGTAGGTACAATACATAATATAATTCACTCTTAAATAGATATTTCACAAAAATGGCTCACAACTTGAAAAAAGATTGATATTCTCCGATTTCGGAAGGGTGAGAGCCACCAATAATCGGGAAAACTGTGGAAATTTGAGGAAGGCTTTTGTCCAAAGCTGGAGACCAGATGGCTCATGAAGAATCCCAACTGCTCCCAACCGTCTGGAGCCAGTGAGACTATGGCATCCCCGATTGGGGAATGTTGTGAGTCTGAAGGTATTAGGGAGTGGAAGGAGAAGGGGAGGAGGAAGGTGGGGAAATACCTGGCTATTCAGATCTGGTCACCAAACACGGCTAAAGGCCATTTCAAGCAACGTTTCAATTCTGAATGGTGGTCTTTCATCAGGGCGATACTGCGAGTATCTTCCACTCTGGAACGTGCGCAAATATACTATATATTATTTTCAATTAATTGTGAAACAGCACAAATTAATTAAATAAAATTAACTTGCGCACGTCGATATTTGAACCCGCGACCTTCGGATTCGTAGTCGAGAGCCTTACCCCTCGACCATGGAGGCCGTCAAATCTTTAATCTTTAAACATATGATTGTGATCTTACCCCTTCCAAGAGGCCAGTCCTGATCTCGGGTCCCTTGGTGTCCAGTGCGATGGCGCAGGGATGCGACATGCCGAGGCGGGCGCTGTAGTTCTTGGCGGCCGTGCGCACGTTGGCGATGGTCTCCGCATGGTACTCGTGCGAGCCGTGCGAGAAGTTCATGCGCGCAATGTTCATGCCCGTCTCCATCATCTGCTCTAGGGTCTCCACCTCCCTCGAGGCAGGTCCTAAAAATATTATGGTTATTATAAAAATATTCATAAATTCTTGTAGAAAACTTAGTGGTCTGATACTATACTGTACAAAATGAAGAGAAAAAAATCATAGTTTACCTTATGGAACGCCGAGCTCCCGCGATCTAGTATTAGGCAGTGTGCCGAGGGTAAATTTGCACTATTTTGAGTCTATTTTCGTAACAACTTACGTGTTTTTTGTCATAATGATGTTTTTGCAAAATGATATTCTTGTAAATTGTACCGTTTTAGATATGTGTTTATATATTTATACAATTGTATATATCTGTCATAAGTAGTTTCCCCATAATAGCTGCTTGTTTTTTTGACATTGGCTATCGGATACACCGGCGTTTAACGAATAAAATTTTTGGTTATCCAACGGCCAACTCCGGCAAGCTAGAAATTAAGAACCACCTTATAATACTATAAAATGCAATTCTCCAATGAAAAATACCAAATAACACCCCCAACAAAAGTATTTTATGATAAGGTTAGATAATTTGTCACATTCAAGCTTTAACTTTATTACAGTTTTTTTCTCGAGTCTTCGGGGAATTGACCTTCAGGGAGATATTCTGTAGGTAGTTGACCTTGAGATAGTTGACCTTCGGGGAGTTGACCTTAGAGGAATTGACCTACCGGGAGTCTTAACCTTCGGGATGATGACCCGAATGGTAATAAGTAATAGATAGACAGTACAAATTGTTTCATAAAATGTTTGCTTGTCATAAATTTATACTATTTACATATCAATTTCATTATCTAGAATAAAAGTTTGCATTTTAGAAGAGCTACTTCACTATTTTCAGTATAAGAATATTCCTAGGAAATATTGCCTAGGAATCGAAGTTCAATGTTAATAATATTGACATTGAAGTTTAATAAACTAAAAACAAGATGGATACTACTTAATAAATATACATAAAGTAACTGCAGATGCATCACGTCACCACACTTCAGTGAAGGTTGTTATAATCTATAACAGAGAAACTAAATATGTAGGATATTTTATGATTTGACATTGCCACTTCAAACATTAAACTCTCATAAAACCTCATAACTTATCTAAACACGGTTACATTCCCTACTATGTATGTATCAGAATAAACAAAAATGTTTATCTATGCTAGAACATATCAGGGATATTGTATTGGTGCGTAATCATTTTTTTTTCTTCCAAAAATTGATTTTGATATTAAGAACGAAGCAGACTTGATATGGATAAAAACCCACTGGGGGAGCAAGAACTGTTAACAGGACACTTCCACAACAGGAAACATCAACAAACGTAGGAAATGTGAAGGGGTTGAAGAAATACCCATTCTATCTATAGTGCCAATGTCCCTCCTTGGTGGAAATAAGGCTCAGATGCCAGAGAAGTCCTATCGTGGAACCAGGAGATATTGTCAAATACGATTGAACATTTGAAGAGTGAACTTTATAAGAGACTAACTGAAGTTCCCGGGGTTATGAATGGTTTGGAGTAAAATTTTGAGGTTGTGATGTGTTACCCCTACCCCTAACCCTACCCGGTAATTGGTGGCGTTGACTTACCAATGGTGCAGATGATGCCTGAGAGACGCACGAAGGGCGCCTTGGAGTCGATGTCCAAGGTGCACATATGGTCCAGGTGCGTGCCAGCATTTGAGGCCTCCAACTGCGTCGCGGGGACTGCAGCAACCTGCACACAATATACACATCTCATTAATATAAGCACTATATTAAAACAAACTATGATCAAGTAGAAGCTACTCAGAGGCAGGCCGAGGAAGAAGTGGATAGACTGTGTGGAAGAGGATTGGAGCAGAACGGGAACTAGTAACCAATATGTGTATCTGGGTGTTACGGTGCATTGTAACATGAAATGATATGACCGAGTGGGTGCCTCAGTGGAAGTTACTCAGAGGCAGGGGGAGGAAGAAGTGGATAAACTGCGTGAAAGAGGATTGGAGCAGGACGGGAAGGACGGTGAATTGGAGGTGAATGGCGAGAAAATCGTTTCAGTAAAATCTCAACTAAAATACAAATTTAATTTGGTCCGGATTGGTTTACCACCACTATGAACATCTTCAAACTTGTTCGATCAACGGTTTCCACTTATTTTTATATTACACTACTTTTACTGCCCGACTTTCCTGAGATTTGAATTTAAAACAATATGGAACAAAAATATGACATTTAAATAGATATTTCAAAGCTCCATAGCTCATGATGTAAATGGCGTTGGGAGTTAAAAATAGTTATGTTGATCACCAAAGCTCACCGTTTGCGAGTTTTTAGTGAGTCATAAAACAAATATGATCAAAAAATTCAGGTTTCTCCAATCGTAATTCATTGTATTATTTATGATTTTTATGATCCACAATCAGTCAACCTATAATTCAACCAAATTAATTATTATTATTCTAGTAATCTCTTTTAATACAAATCGCATTTAAGCTACTAAGACCATACTAAAGAAGATAATAATATTATGTCTATTATCATGTGGTAGTGTTCCTGAAGAATGAAGATTGAAAATTGAAACCGAAATACCACATATTTTGTAGCCAAAATAAACAAACTCGCGAATGTGGGCGTAGCAATAAAGCGTGCCAAACAAAACTGGCGCTAATCATAAATTTAAAAAAAAATTGTTCATAAAAATCAGACTTAAAGCAAAAAAAAAAGGTTGTTTAATCAGTGCTTACGGTTTAATTATTTTTTATTCTTTCTATAAAAATACTATTAAAAGGGGTCAAGTACCTATCTACACCCGTATTCCTATTAGAGAAAACAAACTAAATGGTCTCTCAACATAATCTAGAAATTTAAAAATCGAACAAAAAACTTTAATTAATTTGGAAACATCGATTTTAGAACAAAAATATTTTAGGTTCAAATATGTGATGTTATGATTGACTTCCGAATCTAGCGGGAAAAATGAGTTAAGTAGTTTTTGAATACCACTAATTTCTGAACACCGTTTGATACTGATGTGAAAAATATTCACTTGAACAAAAGCGTTTTATTTTTATGTTTCGTCATTTTTTTCTTTCAACTAGTTTCAAACATAGTCGTGTTGCCATTTAAAACCATGGAAACTATCGCAGCGCCCTTCATTTTTGTATACTTTATTTTGATAACTGCACATTATAAATTGAAATATTATTTTTGATTGCCCAGGGGGCCAAGTCTGTATCTTTTCCATTGGCTAATGCGAGTTAAATCATCCATAAACAATTCATTTTGACAGTTTGCTAGTCCATCGCGCCAGCAAGTTAAGTTTACGTTTATGTTACGAGACAAATCCGTAACGCAAACGCAAGAGACGATGCTGCGTTTATGAAAACTGTCAAAATGTGTTGTTTATGACCGATCTTGCGTTAGCTGACGCAAAAGATACAGACTTGCCCCCCCCCCGATAAAGTAATGATAACGTAACGAAACTAGTTACTAGTGGACATTTTATGTATTGTTAAAAATAAATGTGAATAAAAACAAACAAATGTAACGGTTTTACAAATTTTGTTCCGTATATTTTTATTTGTAGAAAAGGTTACATGTTATTTCTGGTATAAAAATAAAATAATTATTCTCTAATGACACCCGCTGAAAAGTAAAAATTCTGTTGACAATGCAATTGACACATTGTTTGTGTAAAAATAGCAAAGTTACAGATAAAATACTTTCAATGGAAAATAAATAGGACACGCAGCTAGTGAATGTCAATCACGTTATTTTTTAAATTAATTTATCAATTGCAGACGAAAATAATATGTTTTAGTCCTCAATTTGAGCAGATTTGACTCCTCACCTTATTGATTTTTAATATAAAACGTGAAGATATAATCAATCACCTTCAGTTATTATTTGATACGAGTTTTTTTTGTATTTCTTGGGCATTAACGATGTAACAATTGCTAGGCATTTTGTTTGAAGAGTTATAATCACTATGTACTTTTGTTACTTAATTTTATTACCGATTTCGACACTGTCATTCACTAGCGTTCTTAAAACTAACTTAAATTAAACAAGTACAGAAATAATTAGACATTATTAGGCGAGGATAGTGGGAGTGGTGATTAAGGGGGGGGGGGGTGGTGGGAGGAGTCAAAATAACGAGGAACCATGGTTAACAAAGGTGATTTACAGGGTGCTATTATTTTGTTTAATAAATTAATTTTTTATTTAATTTGTTTTTGTTTATTTCTTAAGTTTCTAAGACGAACAATTTAAAATATTTTAATCATCGAAGAAGATAATATTAACACATCCCAAATGAACCACGAAACCGAAAAAACAACAGAAAAATAAAAAGATTTCAGTCGCATCTGGGACTCGAACCCAGGACCTCTACCTATCCGGGGTAACCGCTTAACCAACTTAGCTAATGAGACCAGTTCAATTTACGCCATTTACACCGATATCATGCTTCAAGTTCAAGACTTGTTAATATTATCCCCCAGTAGAGGTCCTCCTGGGTTCGAGTCCCAGATGCGACTGAAATCTTTTTATTTTTCTGTTGATTTTTCGGTTTCGTGGTTCATTTGGGATGTGTTAATATTATCTTCTTCGATGATTAAATATTAAAATGAGGTTTACAAACTTCAATAAGTTATAAAAAAAATATAAAAATAAAATAAATTGAGAACTTAAAATATGTATTAATATTTTAATGTTAAAACTCAGTTTTTTTCTTTATTAAAGGTGTGGCCTGTCTTTAATAGATGATTGGCAGTAAAACGCAGTAATAAAATTAAGTAACAAAAGTACATAGTGGATAAAAAAACAAACAAAATGATATGAGACACCTGTAGATATCACGGGTTGAATGATAAACGTATTTATGGGCCTAAGAAAAGCTGATCTTCCAGAAAAAGCGAAAAGCTACATCTGCTCTGATGATGGACACTGCAAAGCTGTCCGAAACGTCGGTTAAAGGAGGAGTATCAATCGTCATAATACATCGTGGGAATCGAGTAAACGAAACATAATACGCGCTCACAGATGGCGCTAAAAAAAATATTTT
>JAHDVE020005676.1:0-63752 GCA_022606495.2 Halesus radiatus
CACTCAATTGTGGACTGTTGGCTTCGCTTCTTTGGAGAACTTTTTGTTAGCGCCAACCACGTTCAGTCCTCCGTCAATGGAGTTTCCTGCATTCATTTTTAGGGCGTATATAATGCAATAAATAAATACGTATCGGAAAAATGGTTCGTAAGTAGGAGATTTTGCGCTTTAAACATTTTTTTAGGTCTGATACTTTGTTTTTTTTTCTAGGCCTACAAAATTATTGCCCAGTTAAACGATAGATCAAGGCGTGTACTGCTTACAGTATTTATTACCATTACAGTTACCATTTTAACTTAGACTCTTTTCTGCTATTTTTGTTTAAACTTTATTGTTTACGGTAATAAATATTGCAATCACTCACAATAAACATATTTTTACTGAAATTGATAACATAAATGCACAATTCACTCGTTTATTGTGTTTGAGAACCGACCAGTAAATTTCACTCAATAGATCCCACCATACAATGAGACGTAAAATTTCCTCAGTGAAAAGAATATTAAACTCACTTCGAGGAAAAGGCACAATCTGGTACTATGAAGACAAACGCATTGCCGAGGAAGGAACTTTACGGTAATACTATCATAAAGAATGCTAGCGCGATCGGTCGGCATTTCATTGAAAAATTATTTTGAAATTGAACAGAATAAATTCTACTCCAAGCTTCCATTGTAGGATTAGAGGGAGTTTGATGAACATTTAAAAACCTCTATAATCTACTTATATTAATAATCTAATTACAACAGCTGAGTTATTTTTCAACAAGTTTGATTTTGACTCGCGTTCTCCCGCATATCGCTCTGCAGTAGGGTCTATTATCGCGTGAACCGCATTTGTTCTCATATCTCCCCCAAAAGGCCCAGAAACTGAATCAAATCACCACCTTAACTTCTATGAGATGCTCCATAATTTTTTAATTTTTTAATTTTCTTAACGTTTTTATTTAAAAAAAATTATATCAAATAATACGAATATAAAAAAAGGAGGTTATCGTAGAAGTAAATACCCTGATTTGATTCGGTGTCCGGGCCTTGATATTCGATAAATGTACCAATCTATGATATATTTTTGAAAATAGAACGAATGCACCCGTCAGTTATTGAAACACATTCAAGTAGGTGCTTGCCTATGTTTATTATTGACGGCCTCCATGGTCGAGGGGTAAGGCTCTCGACTACGAATCCGAAGGTCCCGGGTTCAAATACCGGCGTGCGCAATTAAATTTAATAATTAATTTGTGCCGTTTCACAAATAATTAATTTAAAAATAATATATGGTATATTTGCGTACGTCCCAGAGTGAAAGATACTCTCAGTATCGCCCTGGTGAAAGACCACCATTCAGAATCGAAATCGGCTTTATCTGTGTTTGATGACCAGATCTGAATTGACAGGTACTTCCCCACTTTTCTCTTCCCCGTCTCCTTCCTCTCCCCACTACCTTCAGCTTCACAACATCACCCAATCAGGGATGCCATAGTCTCACTGGCTCCAGACGGTTTGGAGTGCGGTTCTCCCATAAAAAAAAATAAGAACATATTTTCTCTTTTCTTTTATTTGTTCATCAATTTCCTTTAGCGTTTTTATTGGAATAACTTATTGAAGATTATAAACTTCATTTAATATTGAATCATTGAAGAAGATAATATTAACAAATATCGAATGAAAAATGAAACAGAAAAGATAGAAAATAAAAACGTTGTCAGTCGCATCTGGGAATCGAACCCAGGATCTCTGTCTTACCGAGACAACGCTCTAGCCACTGAGCTAACGAGACATTCGTAATTTACGTCTTTTTTTATCGACATCGTGCTTTCAATTTTAATACTTCCCAATATTATTGTTCTTACTTCGAGAAGCTTAGTGCTTGTCCTAAAACTAAATATCAAACAAAACAAAATTGGAATTGTTTTGTTGCTACAGGAACAAGAAATAATAAAAGACGTGTAGTTTGTCGTATTTCTAATAAGGTATATAATCCCTTAGTCCCTCATTTAACCTTTGGCGGAGTTTAATCCCCTGGGATGTATCGCCGCTTGCCGCTCGCGTTGGGCGACAGAAGATTACAGGTAGATGTCAGCGCCGGATCTGCCACACGTTCACACTGTGCAAAAAACATAGGCGCAATCTCCAAAGAAAACTTACGCCTAAACTTACTTAAAATATTCCCTAATTCATGTAAAAATTATTCATAACGTTGAATAATTACATGCTACATTTTCCCTACGAATATTTGAGTGCATCAGTCGCTGGTGGGCGCCGATGTGTGCACACGGACGTTGGCTTGCGCAGTGGACTTTACGAATTATGCACAGCAATTTTTTACGATTCGTATGAACACGAAATGCGCGAGAGTCTGTGTTACGACCCTTTGAATTTACTTCCAGCAAAAGGACCAATTAGATGCAGAGTTTTCGCGGGATGTGATGGGCGGGAAACATTGTGATAGTTTACACAATTTTTAGTGACGTTTCGCCTGTCAAAACATGCACACAAGTCACTATCATTAATAATGCGGTCTATTTTTTTAATGTTATGAGAGTGTATTCTTTCTTTAGGCAGACTTTACGTTCGATTAAATACCCTACTCACACAAATATAAAACTAAACTATAATTACGATGTTCACCAACATAATACATGACAACACCACAAACTACACATATCAAAAATACATTCTACAAAATAGGACTGAAATCATTAGTATAGATTGCTTACACCAGCTATAACAAGTTGTCTGAGGAATTGAGACATGTGTGCGTTTCGGACAAATCTCGAAGTGGTGTTCTGAGATCCTATTTTAAAAAATGCTGTTTGGAAAACCATTTATCATAGAAATTAATTAACTCTGTTCTGATAGCCGTCCTTAAGCTTTGCAGGTTCTGCCGTAGGTTTATTTATCTCTTGTAAAACATTCTTATGTATTTCAATTGTATGTGTATGTTTCGAGCTATTTATGTTATTTTCCTGTTGTTTACATATATATATTTTTGTTTTTATATTTTCATTTAAATGTTTGCCATGAAAACTTTGTAAAACATTACGTAGCAAAAATTGACAGTCCCAAAATGAGTTGAATTGATAACTTATGAGAATGAAACATTGTCGTATGTCTCTAAATAATAATAAAAAAAAAGTTATTATTTAATAAATTTATTAAAGGAAAGCGGAAAAATAAACATACTTTTTAAATTAAAAAAAAAAACATCAATATTGGTGAAAGTAGGTATGAAAGATTTGGTAGGGGGGCGCCATCAGTATTTAGTGCACTGAGCGCTAAGCCTATGCCGTGGAACCGGCCCTGGCGGAGATACAGGTGTAAACAGCCAAGTTATAATTTAGCCAAGTTTCTTTTTGTTCTTTGTAACGGGTAATTTATTTGGCCATCCCATTTCTATCTTTGGAGAAGAAGGGTGACCAGGCTTAAAACACAAGAGAGTTTCGTGTAGCTTTCGTAGAAATATACAGGAAATAAAAAAAAAACGAAATAAAGCCTCATTTTTATAATGACTTCAACGCGTTTGCTTTATTTACATATTTATTAAAAAAAATTTAAATATTTTCAGTATCGCCCTGGTGAAAGACGACCATTCTGAACGAAACGTTGCTTGATATGGCTATAGCAAGTGACCAGATCTGAATAGCCAGTAATTATCCACCTTCCTCTCTCCTCTACCTTCAGCCTCATAACATAGTTTCACTGGCTCCAGACGATTCGAGCAACTGGGACTTACAAAAAAAAGGTTACCAAATACGGCGGATCTTCATAAGGTTGGGCTGTCATCGATGGCTATTAAAGCCCTAAAAAGATTAAAAAAAAACGGATATCCAATAAAAAATACTCTAACTGCGATTATGTGATATTGCGTGAAACCGTTTTTTGCCTCTTATGAACAAATTTGATTTTTTATACGGGTTCTACTTCCCGAGAGGTCTTCAATTGCTTGATTTGATCCACCTTTTCCTTCGATTGCCTTCCTCTATCTCATCTCCTTCCCTTCACTACCCCCTTCAAGCTTATAACATATGCCAATTAGGAATACCATAGTCCCACTGGCTCTGGGGTATTCACATAAAAAAGAGACAGATATTTTTCCTGGTGGTAGCAAACACTCACATTATCGCCCTGTTGAAAGATAATCATTTAGAATAAAGCACGAAATGGCTTTAGGAGTGTTTGGTGACCAATACTTGAATAGCCAATACTTTTTATTCCCCATCTACTATCCTTCCCACTCCCTTCAGCACCACAGAATACTCAAATTAAGACTGTCATAGTAGCATATGCTCTCTGCTGTTGGGACTGCAGTACGGTATACACGAGAAAGAGACAGGCAAGACAAGAGCGCCCCTGTCTGTACGGTTGTGAGGCGGGTGAGGGAGGGGGCTTTTGGAAGGGATTCGCTAATGCGGGCCTTAAACAGGCCCGGATTAAAAGTAGGTCGAGGGGTAAGGCTCTCGACTTCGAATCCGAAGGTCGAGGGTTCAAATCCCGGCCTGCGCAATTAAATTTTGTTTAATTAATTTATCCTGTTTCACAATCAATTTAAAAAATATATATATAGCATATTTGCGCACGTTCCTGAGTGGAAGATACTCTCAGTATCGCCCTGTTGAAAGACCACCATTCAGGATTGAAACGTTGCTTGAAATGGCTTTTAGCCGTGTTTGGTGACCAGATATGAATAGCCAGGTATTTACACACCTTCCTGTTCTCCTTCTCCTTCCCTTCACCAATACCTTCAGCCTCATAACATTCCCCAACTGGGGATGCCATAGTCTCACTGGTTTCATATGGTTGGGAGCAGTTGGGACTCTTGAGCGGCATTAATTTAAAAAAGGAGGAAAGATGTGTCTATGCCGGTAGCTCGTTCCACATACATAGCTGACTTAAATAAAAACGAGTCGGCAAAACGACCAGTTTTTACGAAGTTGACATCAACTCTTAACGGGTGTTTTCTCATATTCGTCGAGTTTCACGCATGTGCACCATCGCGGAGGGATCAACGCAGTTAGCTCCTTCGAGCAGGTTCCATTGAAATATCTGTAGAACAGACTCAGCATACCTACATTGCTTCTGTGGATTAGAGATGGAAATCGGTCTGTTAACAACGGACGAACCGCCATTCTTTGCACAGAATCAAGCAGGTTGATTAAGTGTTTGGGAGCTCCAGTCCACAGGTGGCATCCAAATTTAACATTTGAACGTACTTGATATTTGTATAGAGTTAGCAGTTGGTCACTATTTAATAATCTGCTAGCCCTATACAAGGCGCTCGGTTTTTTGGAGGAAGGGTTAAACGGTAATTTAATTTTATTTAAGTTACCCATGGTGATGAAATAATAATAAAAAAAATTAAAAACTTTACAAAGCCTGGCTAAACTGCCGTGGTTCCTAATAGGAAATAATAAACTACACAAAGAATGATGCTTCGAAGTCAGAGTAAAGTCAGCCTCTCAGAAGCTGGGCGTACTGTACAGGGCCCGCAGACACTTTAATAGTACATAACCGCTGACCCCGTACAAATCGCAAATGCGCCCTACTGTTGAATTTTGTATCCATCTCTGGTCTGAAGTCCCAAAATACCTGAAAAACCCAGAAACGGGAAGACCGTTTGATAGATTTCCCTATCTTAATGTTGTCCATGTTCTACCGGTATTTCAATGCTCTGAATAACTAGCGTCATTGATCCCATCGGCACCGGTGCATAGTCGGGAAAACGCCAAACACGCGCATAACATTTGTACACGGTTGAAATTTGTCACATGAGAACGGGTCGCTTCTATGACTCGTTCTTAAGTTCAACAGATCGGTCTCTTCAAGACCCATGTTCAGTCCTTCCTCTCGTCAAAAAAGACCCTTCATCCAGTATCCTTAAAGATGACAAAGGCCCTGAAGGAAATTATTTTCCTTTAATAAATAATATTTAAAAAAATAATATATTCACATGTTTACACAAAGTAAATAAAGGCAGCGTAGCCATTGAAGTGTGTTAATGTTAATTTAAACAAAGGTGTTTGCAGCTCCCTGATTCAATGTTGACTATGTTCAAAACATACGTTAATTGCAGTGGTTTTCAAAGTGTGCGCCGCGGTGCCCCGGGGAACCGCGGCTTCTTTCCAGGCGTGCCGCGGATAAGGGTTGAATCAGATTTACTTCTTCAGTAAACGCAAATTTACTAGGTGGCATCATTTTAAAATAAATAATAATTAATTATAGTATAGGTAGATTGTATCCAGACGAATGAACCATTGGTTTCTAAACACATATGTATTTATTAAATCAATAATAATTACTTTGCTTAACTGTACCTTTACGGTACCAGACACTCGGTTACCTGAGACAACATTGTTGCTCCTAACGTATTAATATTTAATATTATTTTATAATTCTGCAATGTATTTAGCAGTATAATCAACCATAATTAATAACTGTTGATAGATTGTATTATTATTTTTGGCTTAAAAACCAATATTGTCATGAAATTGTATGGGGTAACTCGGAGTCCTGCATTGGGCAGCGCGTTATCATTTGGCACCGTAAAGGAAGCGTTAAAATAACTGTATTTAATATGTAAATATCTACATGTTTCAGGAGCAAAGCTTCCCTCTTTAGGATGAACAATACACCTACTAAAAATAATTACAAGTATAGACAAATAATAAAAAAGAACAAATTAAAAACATGAACAATAATTAAAAATAAGTGGTGAAAGTAGGTTAGTAATTAATTGAAAAATATTTTTTTTTAATAAAACATTAATTTCTTTTATTATTAATATAAATAAAATAAAGAAAATAGACAGGTACAAAAAATAAAATAATGAAAGTTATTATTATTGAAATTTATAGTAATAATATTATAAATATAGTTATTAATGTGAAAATAAATTTAAGAGATAACTATTTAAAAAAAAAAAGATTATTATTTATATTTAATTGACTATTGACACTACATTATTTACGCAGATATTTATTTATTTAAATGCTGGTTTAATTAAAATAATTAATTTTTTTAATCAATGAATACAATATTAACAGCCCCAGAAAGAAACATTAAACCGAAAAGACACAAAAATAAAAAAAGGTAACGCCAGCAGCTGGGACTCGAACCGAGGATCTCATTGTCAATCCGGGACCTGCGCTTTTAACCACTGTGCTACGGTTACCCCAATCCGTCTGGTCATCCTTATCATACCTCAATTTCTAAGAACTATCAATATCATCACCCCTTAATTAATTCCCATATATTTTTGGCTGTTAACTTTTATTGTAACTTCAAAATTCTACACGAATTTATTTGCAATCATTAGATTGTGCCTCGGATATACCTATCCAATTTTTATTTCTATTGGACATCTGTTGACTTTTTCTACAAGTCTAGGATTAATATTCAACAATTTATTATTACTTAATTCTCATTTAGTTTACCACCTAATTGTTAATGACATTAAAGTTTTTTCTGATCTAAAATGTGTTTTATTTATTTGACTTTTATAAAAACAAAATCATTGGCCACCGCTATTTCTTAAGGCGCACTTTTGAAAATTAACCCACACATTGGAAAATCTGGATTAAGCTTGGAATCCTAATAGTTTGGAAACCACTTGGTTAATGTATTATTTGCGCATGTTTACTTATGTGAATGAAAAATAATTCACCGTCGCTATCGAAACCTTTTGAAGTCCACCATTTTTAATAAAATCATATTTATTAATTGATAAACTAAAGTTTTTAAGACAAGATTTTTGTGCATAGCGCAAAGGGTAACAATTATTTTTATAAACAATAATTATCAGCCTGAAACACTCATCCAAATTAAAAAAAACCTTCCGAGCAAAGATAAATGTCGCCGGCAGGACTCGAACCCACACCCTTCTAATATCCGGTCAGATGCTCTACCATTGAGCTACGTCGGTTTATCGCAAACCCGCCAAGTTTATCAATATATACTAGTGTTTCATTCAATAATTACGGTTTTTTATTATATTTCACCTGTAAACAACCAACTTTATTTGTATGAGGAAGGCTTGTAACGGCTAAATCCCTCATTAGGTGGCGTCGAGACAAATTATGTCTTCATTTTATTGGTGCAAAATGTTTTTCATTTTATTGGTGAAAAATCATATTTCTTTGTATTTTTTTAATGTATATTTTTTAATAACTTCCCTTATTGACTACCGTGATTTTCCAAAGGCACAGTGGTAAGATGCGTTACTCCCGGATAGACTTAGTAGAGGACCCGAGTTCGAGTCTCGGTCGCAATCTAATTTGTTTGTTTTCCGTGTCCCCCCCCCACATCATATTCTTAGAATATTATTAATATAATTTTTTTATTAATTATTTTTGTAATTTCTTCAAATGATTGATAACTTTTTGTAGTCATTATTAATTATATAATTAAAAATACCCTTTGTATACACCACTTTCATTAAAATATATAAATATTTCGACATGTTTTGATAGCAATGCTATCATCCTCAGGAATGTCAAAAATCAAACATCTCGAAATATTTATATATTTTGATGAAAGTGGTGTATACAAAGTGTATTTTTAATTATATAATTATTTTTGTATTTGAAAACCAAC
Source organism: Halesus radiatus (assembly GCA_022606495.2). Classification (NCBI taxonomy): domain Eukaryota; kingdom Metazoa; phylum Arthropoda; class Insecta; order Trichoptera; family Limnephilidae; genus Halesus; species Halesus radiatus. The sequence goes on from JAHDVE020005676.1 coordinate 8,592, forward strand.
AGTTTACAGTATTTAGGGTATATGGCAGATATACATATAAAAACCGAACCAATAATGGGTTTAAGTGTCTTAATCATTCAATAAAAAAATTAAAAGTTTAGACTATTTGGATGGGATGGTTGGAGGGAGGGGAAGGGGGTGGATCTAGTCTGTGTACAGCAATATGTATTGTGTGAATGTTACCTATTGATTTTAGGTTTGAATTTTAGGTTTGGGGCTGAGTTATATAAGTCGAACTCACTGTATGAAGTGTTACAAATGTGTGAAGCCCGGTAAATAAACGTGTTTTGTTTTGAGTTAGTGTTGCATTGAGGGAAAAAATGTGTGTGTTTTTTTTTCTGGTTTCTATGATGGGCAATCTTAATAATTTTTTTTTTTAAATTGACATTTTGTGAATAATTTGTTGTTAAATTACAAAATACAAAAAAAAACGAACGTATGGCCAGTCTATAAGGGAATACGCAACGTAAGTTACAGATATAAGCCGTGGACAAGATAACTTTCAGAGCCTCCCAACCCCCATCCCCCCTCCCCCCGATACCGTGAGCAGCCAAGTAACTAGGGGTTGATTTTTCACTGGTAGTAAAAAGCCTTATTTTCAATATTAATTTGAAAACTCGTTTCCGAAAGCAGACACGAGACTGAAATGTTAGATTAAAGAAATGGAAATAAAAAAATGTTGATGCGATTACAATATTTCTATTACGTTATCCTGTAAGCAGAAAATAAATATGGGAAATGATACGCGAGAAACTTCCAGTCGCTTCTTTCATAACTAGAAAAGTTTATACAAAAAATGAAAACACATCTCTCATTGCTCTGATTAATTGAATGCTCAAATTAACAAGTAATCATCATTACATTGATAAAGAAAATTGCTGGTTTATTTTTTTGTGAAAAGTGATCTTATTTCTCGGTGAAATTAGCATTATTTTTGGCGAAAGTCGCGTTATTTTGTTGAAATACGCATTATATTTGAATAAATTCGCCTCATTTTATTGAAATACGTATTACATTTTGATAAATTCTCGTTATTTTGTTGAATTACGAATTACATTTGGTTAAATTCGCGTTATTTTTTTAAAATGGGGCTGTTGAAAAAAACGGTGGTATCAAACAATAAAAGTACTGTTATGTTCCCTTTTTGGCATTTTGCTACAAAAATGGTGATTTTAAATAAAAAAAAATTGAATTTGTTATTTATTATATATTTTTGTACCGAAAAAAGAATCACAGCATGCGACGTTTCCGGCTGCGTTGCATTGAGTGGCTATTCAAGCTCGTCAAAACTGTAGACAAAGAAATAATTAGAACATACAAAAATAACATTCTTATTTTAAAATATCAGATAATAATGTAAAAAAAAAAAAAAAATCACCGATAATACCCGAAAAAGCGAATTTGGCGTTATCCATGGGAAAACCGCAAAAATTTTAAGTCCCTAGAATTTGAGCTCCAAATTGCTTAATAATTTCTACACGATTAAACTAAATTACGCGATGTTTAAAAACATTTGATAAGATAATGATTGTCGTGATACCCTTTATTACACCATTTAGATTTTCGATTGTAGATAGCATCTACTTATAATTAATTTTCTAAAAAGGGAATAACAACTCTAAAAGACTTGTCAACTCAAGTCAGGGCCTTGATACTTTTGGTACCAGTCTAAATAATTTTTTATCAGGCTTTACGAAGTTGAACACGGAGATTATCATTTAGAATTTTTTAAATCGTGGACTCTACCAAACTAGCAATGAGTCGTTCACGAACGAGCCGTTCATTTGTGATGGCTCCTTTTGATGCCCCGTAAGCGTACGACTCCTGGTAAACCGTACCATACATAGCTCAATTGAGCTGCGACTCTATTTGACAAGACTTGGAACCACTTCAATTAAGAAGGATTTTTTATTTATCTACATATCTCATATGTTCGATAGTATTCGTACGCTTTTCTATGATGACGCATCTTTAAACAGTCCTTTGTTCTAATTTGTTTACATAAAATCAACGTATACGTGTCTAATTTCTATAATGCTAAACTATACCCATGACTGTGGGACTTACAATTAATATTTGGCGCCATGAGGCATCTTAAAGCAGTTGTTTTCAAGGGTTCACACATTCGTGTATAGAGATGCGCCGTCGTTCAAGTGAGTTGAACGAGAATATTGAGCTGTCACCGTGACTCCCGTTCTTAACAAAATGACTCATGACCCATCGCTATAATAAACCTTGTTCAGGTTTTGACTTAAATATTCTTTCAAATGCATATTTTTGTCTTCGTTTCATTTCTGTATTATGTATGTGGTGTTCTTTATCTGTAGCTCTTGCTGTATCATTTCGTGTTATGTATTCTGTGTAATTGGACAATGCTCCGCAAATTAAAAATAAAATCTCGATGTTCAGAAAACGATCGTTCTATTTGCAAATAATGATTTGCCTTGGAAAGTAGTGCTATAATTAAATCTTTTTTTTATAAAAAAATCACAACTGGCTGTCACGCAGCAAAGTATATGTAATCGAATGATTACGAAAAAACTATTGTATTAAAATTAATTGATTAACGATTAGTGACTTAGAAGGGGTGTCTGGATTTGTGATTTTACCTTAATTAAAAAAAGTGATTATATTTAAATGAAAACACGTACAATGTGGTGTATTTCAAACTAACCTCAAAAACCATCCACAAAATGCATGTTACAATTTGAAAACGTATAAAAATCTTCTTCTTCTTCTATTATATAAAGAGATACGTTCCGGGCGGGCGGTGTATGTTTGTTTTGTATACGAATCTTCAGTTTTATTCCGAGCTTGATGAAGTTTTGCACACTTGATCTTTGAAATAAGAACAAGATTTCGAAAAACCACCCACTTCCCCCTTTCCCACGCGCTAAATCAAAATTATGCAACTTGATGAAATTTCGCAAATTTGACGTTAACATTTAAAAGGAAGACTACTGGGTGGGGTAGGGGTAAGGGTAGTGCTAGGGATAGGAGTAGGGGTAGAGTTAGAGGTAGGGGTAGGGAAAGGGGTAACACATCACAACCTCAAAAAATTCCCCGGGCAAGCCGGGTGCTTCATCTAGTTGCTCTTACATGCATATATATAATTCTTATTAATTATATGTATAAGTAAGATATGAGAGTTTTACAGTTATGACAAAAATTTTGAACACCGAACGAAATTTCCATCGAATTAAATAATTAGTTCTGTTAAGTACCTACACAATTTAATTAGTACAGCTTACGGGACTTGTACGAGGTAAACCAACATGACTGGTGCGATTCGGCGCCTGTCAATTGGACAATTGTCAACAAAGCTAGCAGCCGTGCTATTGAAATTGCCTACATTCTAATTTTCAGGCGCTTGTTGTAAAACTTACATAATGCCCAAATTGATGCGTACAATTTATTATTCTCCGTATGTGGGAAAGGGAACATGAGGTGAATTAAAAGCTCAAATGAAATGAATGTACATTATCAACCATTTATCATTGCTATATTTTTTTGATATCTTATATTTTAAATGTGATTATCGCACCCGAGTCTCAAATACAGTGGGACTATGGCTTCCTCAATTGGTTTATGTTTTGAAGCTCTCAAGAGTCTCAAGTCTGTCTAGCGTCGGCTCTGAATCCCGACTGACTGCTGTTGAAAGGCAGATATGATCATTCGAAAGATAGAAAGAGCGCGCCAATGTGAAGAGCGTTTAGAATAAACGGCCGTAAGTGACGATTCTAAAAATATTAATAAAACACGACATATTTGATAGATTAAAAATCTCAAGATGAATGTCTTAAGTAGCATTTAAAGAAACACAGATTTTTCAAACCTATAACATGTTAAATAACAGCACAAATCCTTTTATTTTTATTTTCGGAGAATACATTGCGATTTTTTTTCTATCGAGGGAATTTCATATAATTACATTTTTAGCCCGTTGACTGATTAGAGATTATCTTCAAAAATAAATAATTTTTTTAAATGCATAAAACTTCCAGTTTTTAAGGGATATTTCTAATATATCCATAGAAATTCTGTTTTGCTGAGCCTTAAGGGAAGGGGGGGATGTTCTTCGTAAAGTTAACATCAACAGGGTGGCTAACTTTACTAAGATCATTTTTCAAACACAAAATTGAGACAGTTAGAGATATTTTAGACAGGGTGTATCTCGGACTTTATTATTGACAGTTTAATTAGCAATATGAATATATAAATAATTATATATGTCACCAGTTGTTTCGAGCGAGCGTTTAAAATAAACTAACAACCTATTAATTCTAAAATTTCTTCTAACCGTTGTATGGCGATATATGAGTTCATGACGTGTGAATGTATTCAAGTTACAATAGCAGTTTTTTCAAAAATTGTACGCTCAACAATGGTTCGCGTACGGCGCGGTACATGTAGTTGGGTTTTTAAGGCCATCCACTTGCAACGAAAAAAAAATCCAACGGAATCGCGCGCTCCTTATGCAGGTGGTGACAAGGTCGAAATTCCCACTTAACATCGGCCGCATGTTTTGATTTACGCAAAAAAAAAACGTTACCAAAACGCGTGTTTTATTTTAATTTGTAAAGCTCAGGGATAAATATTGAAATATTTTACTGTCATATTCTAAAAAATTTAATTTGCCAATAAAATACCATACGAAAATATCGGTAAAAGGGTTCGTGAGCAGGAGATTTTGCGCTTTAAATTTTTTTTTTAGGTCTGATATTTTCTAGGCTTATAAAAAGACACACCAAAAAATTGGACGGTGTGTTCTACTTGCAGTATTTAATTAAATGATCTATGATATTTCTAGGCCATCAAATTCTCAAACCGAAAACACACGATTTTGCACTACTTCCCATTGCATCGCCTTAAGTTTCATTTTCAAACGTGTGACGCGTGCCTTTCTGGCTTCCTATGACATGACTAAATTACATCATGCGATTTGGGGTTGACTTTGCGTTTTGTGTTATTTTGGAGCGAATCGTACTAGTCTTTCGAAGCGAGCGAACGGAATTTAGTAGGGAGTTGTATCATGAAATTAGTCATATGTGAGCTAAAATAGTCATGATTATTTGTATGCACGTTAAATTTAGTAGTGATGTATCATATTGATGGCAGTACCCAACTATTCAATTCAATGTCATTTCAAGGAACGTTTCGATTCTGTAGGTATATAATAAAAAAATACAGTTTAGTATTTAAAATTAATTACGTAGCGTTCTTTCTAGAAATAAATGAAAAAGCAAACCATTACAGAAGTGAAGTCTCGATTTGTTTTTAAAATAATTCGTTCGTTATGATGTTTTAGGAAGGGCTAGCACCAAAGTGTTTAGTTATCGTATGATGGGCGGGTGAAGGCCTCCCCAATCTTCTTGCTTCTCCACCCCTCTCGGTTCCGCCATTGCCACGTCATGTTTTTATTATCTGATAATAAATCAAAGTATTATACAGAGCGACTGGTAATTGATGTCACATAATGTATGGCGTTAAATCTGCACGATAAATAACAAGCAGAAAAGGTTTTTATTAATTGATAAACTAAAGTTTTTAAGACAAGATTTTTGTGCATAGCGCAAAGGGTAACAATTATTTTTATAAACAATAATTATTAGCCTGAAACACTCATCCAAATTGAAAAAACCTTCCGAGCAAAGATAAATGTCGCCGGCAGGACTCGAACTTGCACCCTTCTAATATCCGGTCAGATGCTCTACCATTGAGGGATTTAGCTGTTACAAGCCTTCCTCATACTAATAAAGTTGGTTGTTTACAGGTGAAATATAAAAAAAAACCGTAATTATTGAATGAAACACTAGTATATATTGATTAACTTGGCGGGTTTGCGATAAGCCGACGTAGCTCAATGGTAGAGCATCTGACCGGATATTAGAAGGGTGTGGGTTCGAGTCCTGCCGGCGACATTTATCTTTGCTCGGAAGGTTTTTTCAATTTGGATGAGTGTTTCAGGCTAATAATTATTGTTTATAAAAAAAAGGTTTTGTTACATCCTCAACGTTTCAGAAACAGAAATATTTTTTAACTCTGATTTTTATTATTATTATTATTTTTTTAAATTAATTTATTTGTCGTATAGCTACGTATGTATATCTATATGCTATTTAAAAAATATATAATGTACGATCTTTGAACTGTATCGTGTTAAATAAACTTTGTAAGCATCTACGAGTATCAGTAACAACAAACAATCTTTAAAAATAAGAAAAATACGAATATTATGCACTCTCAGTGAGGACGGACATCGAATTATTATGGATTTAAAGGGGTCTAATTAGATTTTATTCTGAAAGAAATTTCTAATCTTTAGTCGTGGAGTAAAGGTGGAATGAAGTTTCCGACCGTTTCAAAGGAATTCTGTGAAGGGAGTCATTCTAACCTCCCCTGTGTTCTAATTATATGTACATTTTCATTTCATAAACAAACTTGCTATCCGTCCCAGAACAGACATCGTCTAGTGAGGCGTGTAATGAAAGTCAGCAATGATACTGAATTTAAAAATGAATCTAATGAAAATCATTGGAATACGTTACTTACACTTAGCTATAACAAGTTGCATGAGGAAATGAGACATTTTTTTAAAGTAACTCCACACACGAGGCCCTGAGAGAAATAATTTCCCTCAAGGCATATATCATCTTTGGGGATGCTTGAAAAGACCCATGTTGTAGGAGGGAGGAAACACAGAGGCAAGCAGACCGTTTCACAGCCGAGCAGTTGAACATAAGTACGAGTCGTAAAAGCGACCCGTTCTCATGTGACAAATGTCAAACGTGTTTCCCGACTATGCACCGGTGCCTAAGGGATCAATGACGCTAGTTTCTCAGAGCGTCTTCCAATAAAATATACATGAGTGATCTTATCAAAGATTATGCAATTTGAAAAACCATTTATCATAGATACAAACTTTGTTCTGATAGCCGTCCTTAATCTTTGCAGATTCTGATGTAAGTATATTTCTCTCTTGTTTTTTTTCTATATGAATATCGCACAAGTCCCAAACTGCTCCCAACCGTCTGGAGCTAGTGAGACTATGGCATTCCTAATTGGGGAATGTTGTGAGGCTGAAGGTATAGGGGAGGGGAAGGAGAAAGGGAGAGGAAGGTGGGGAAAAGGGGAAATACCTGGCTATTCAGATCTGGTCACCAGACACGGCCAATTTAAAAAATTTAAAAGCCATTTCAAGCAACGTATCAATTCTGAATGGTGGTCTTTCACCACGACGATACTGAGAGTATCTTCCACTCTCTATCTCATTGTTATGTATTTTTATTGTATCTGTATGTTTCGCCCCTCTACATTTCTTCATGTTTTTTCCTATTATTTACGTATATATTTTTTGTTTTTATATTTTCCAAGATTTACAGACTCTTGTTTCTAGGATAAACGAAGTATGTATGAAGAATGAACTAATAATGAATGTAAGTAAGTCTAAAGTCATGGTGTTTGAAAGAGAGAGTACGAAAACAGTGTGCAATATAGTTGTGAATGATGAATACTTGGAGCAGGTAGATGAGTTTGTATATTTGAAAAGTACATTTACGAGAGATGGAAAGACTGATAGGAATATTGAAAGAAGGGTGAATGCAGGAAACTCCATTAACAGGGGACTGAACGCTGGTAGCGCTAACAAGTTGTCCAAAGAAGCGAACCTTGTAGTCCAAAATGGAGTGCTGATACCAATCCTGATGTATGGCAGTGAGGCATGGAATCGGCAGAGGAAGGATGAAAATAAGCTGAATGCCGTAGAAATGAGATCTCTGAGGCGAATGTGTAATAAAACCATGTATGATCGTTTGAAAAATATTGAGATTCGTAAAGAATGTAAGGCTCATGTAAGTGTAATGAGTAAGATTAAGAAGGGGACGCTTAAATGATTTGGGCATATAGAGCGAATGAATGAAGAAACGAGTAGAAGAATAATATATGACGCGAATGTGAATGGAAGAAGAAGCCGGGGACGCCCGAGGAAGACATGGCACGATCAAGTGAATCAAATACTTGAGTCGGGTTATGTCAGAAGTCGGAAAATAGAAGAGAATGTATGAATGTGAATGAAGCAAGAAGTGTATCCCAAGATCGAGTTGTTTGGTGGTCTGTCCTTTCTGCCTACACCTGCGGGGAAACGTCGTGATGGTTAGTTAGTTGGTCAGTATATTTTCATTTACATATTTGCCGTGAAAACTTTGTTAAACTTAGTATTACGTAGCAAAAATTAACACTCCCAAAATGAGTTGAATTGATAACTCATGGAAATGCATGACTTTAAATAAATAAAAAAAAACACACATACACAAAATCAAATAGAACCAAGAACATACTTCACAGCAAGAACCAGAAGCCCTGTGTAAATTTAATAACATTAGCGGGAGAATTAGCATTGTGCGTCTGTCCGATGTCGAAACATCGAAGTTAGCAATTTCGGGCGAAGTAAAATAATATTTCAAATCATCCGTCCAAACCAAGGTTAGTACTGATAATGTACAAATGGTATGCAGTGACGAAAAAATAACATAATTTAGGTGCTTTAACTGCCGAACGGATAAACCAACACACGCATGAATCGGCACTTTATATCACTTTTTAAAAGTGATATAAACTCATTAAAAGTACGACATAAAAACTAGTAAGAAACCATTATTTTTTATTTAAAACAAATAATACATTTTTTTAAATAAATAAAATTATTAGGTTCCCATAACAAAAATTAAACAAATAAAATTTTTCTAACACGACTGCAGATAAAATATTACAGTTCTCTTCGACTAAAGCTGCTTAATTTATCGCGGCTCGTCCGTGCGTAAATAAGCTTGTCTACATATCGATGAACATCGCGACTCAAATATCTCGAGGAAACCATCTTGCACATGCTGTTTTTGTGTACGGAAACTGATTTGAACATTGGGAGATGGATTAATTCGCCGATAAAGATACGTTTAAATTTAATGTATCAATACTTCAAAAAAAAAAACGTGCCAGTGTGTCTAACGTAGGTTTTTTTTCCGACATTAATTTAATTTATCGATTTAAGCAACGTTGTTAGGTTCTGAAATGACAATGTGGTTGTTTCCTACCTTAATTGCTATTTTTCCTTTACCTAACCAACACTATGAATGGAAACACTGCAATGTGACAGTTAGTTATTTTTGAGTGCTCTCGTTTGCCAGAAGCAAAACTCTTTCGTGGGAGCAGGTTCGTTCGCATGGAAATCATTCGGTAAGTGCTTGGATATCCTTGTTCCTTTTAATTTAGCCTATACTATTACTATTACGATCAACAAAAATTATCATTAATATTTCATTCTTGTGTACTGTTCATTTAGGACATATACATTCGGTGCCTCACAGTCGTGGGTAGTTTCGATTGTAACAAGCGTCATTCGTGCTAAGGCTATCGATAAACAAATGTCGACAGTTTACGTTTGTCTTATCGATTCTTCTTAGTTATCGATTAGCTTGTGCTAGGGACACAGTAAATAAAAGGTTTAAATTACGCTGATGATGCGTTGTGCCGCGAAGAGAGTTAACCACAAACCTTCTAACTTAACTAGAGTTAACCGCAATTTGACCCAGTCACCGGATGATGGATGCGCTACCATCAGAGCTAAGCCGTTTGGGCAATATAGCAGGGAGAAATAAAAAGGGCTATAAAATCCCTTAGAAACGAATTTAAAGAGGGCGTTTTAAATCAAAATGAGAAAGTTTACGACCTCACCGACAGGTGGCAGTGGAATAAAATGATAAGAAAAATCATTAAAAAAATTAAAAAGAAAAATGGTTTCCGGGCAAACCGTTTTTATGCGTAATTGGATTTGGTTAAGTTATTAGCTTAATTCTGTTTGTGATTGCTATTGTACCACCCCATCTAGGAGTACCCCTGTCCCGGTGCAACCGGTACGCCAGAAAACACGATGAGATACGAATGTATCACCCCCAATCAGGAGAACTCATGTCCTGGTGCGACTAGTAGATACAGCAGGGGGCACTGATTTGGGACACGGATTTATTAGCTGTAACCTTAAATGTGAATGTATAGTACATATAGTAATGCTAATATATGATATGTTATGATATAATGATATGTTCTGATAATATATTATTTATTTTTTATTTTTTGTTAATTATTTGTTTTTATATAATGATATGTTATGATATAATAGTATGTTATGAGTTAATGTCCTTCACGTCCTTCGAGGTTGGGAAGGAGGTTGTAATTAGGAATCTGTTAAACATACGAACTATATGTAGATTTATCAATGCATATTCGTAAAAAAACATTTACTTTGTGGCTTGCCGTAATTATAATATAAACGGATAAATTTGTTTTCAACCAATTTAATATGATAATCGACCGGTTTCGGAAGTACTCTTCCTTCGTCAGAATTATATTAAGACTAAACTAAGATACAAAAAAATGACAGACATACATGACTTGGAGTGGCAATCGACCAAAGTGGTAGGGCTAGTTAATGGGTTTTCTGGAGGAAAGTTTTCAAGTGGAAAATTTATCATAAGGCAACAGAAATGCTCTTTAGGATTTAAAAAATTATTCTTTGTAAATATTTTCGCATATTAGTTGTTTTCTATGTAAACTTCGAAGAATTATTACCTGACTACCAAACAAGAGTCTCAACTGCTCCCAATTTTTTATTTTGATGAAAACGTACTATGTTCAAAGACTTAAATAGCGACGGTAAAATTAGTTTTTCCATATCTCCAAAAATGGCGCAGCCGTGAGCTTTCAAAGCGAACTTGGGTAAAACGACATAATGTCACGAATTACAATTCAGTGCAATTCACAATTCGAATGGCAGAATCGCATAATGCCGCACCTATTATATGCATGGCCACGCATTTTATGAACTGTGACGTCACACGCTTCTTGACAGGCCGGCGAGATTAAACAACATTTGGACGGTGTATACATTCGGTATTTTCCAAAAATTGAAGATGTTTTGTCAACAGCATGCCCTAATTAATATGATACCTAAAGTGAGTGGAACTTTGGCACCCCCATGTTGTGTGGTTGAATGGTGCGGGGAAGGGAATGAAAAGATGGGAAAGATGAAGGTTGGAAAGCAGTAATGTAAACGATACTTTGAATTGAAATATTTGATGATCCAGAAATTTTACAAAGAAGAATTTAGAAATCAAATCATGTTTTTGAGAAAAAATAATGATGGTGATAAAACAATGGTTAAACGGGCGAATTTAAAAACGGACTTTGTTATCGTTTAAAACAAAAGAAATCGGATTTAAAGCTTACTTAGAATAACAGTAAGCGAAATTAACGAAATGGAACAAATTGTAGAAATTACAATTTCTTTTGGCGTGTTTATTATTTTAATGAAAAAATTATTTTAATGTTGGTTGGTTGAAACAAAAGAAATCTGCTACGGTGATACATTTTTCCCTAGGAAATAATAAGAAAAAGAAATTATTACAAGTTTATAAACTATTTTTTACGTGCATATTGTATTAATGTTCAAATTATGTTCACAGTTGAATGGGGTTCGTGTCTGAAGCTGCTATGGAATCAAAATAATGTTTTGAAGTTTGATTGGAGATCTGAAGGTGGTTTTTTTTTTTAATGTGAATACCGCTTAAGAGTCCCAATTTATCGGAGCCGGTGGAACTTTGGCATTCCTAATTTGAGGCACGTTTGAGGATGAAGGGAGTGGAGAGGAGAACGAGATGACAAAATGAAACTTTGGGAATTATCTGACTATTCAGATCCGGTCTCTGTTCCGCAGCTAAAGCTATTTTAAGCTACGTTTCGATTCTGAATGGCGGTCTTTCACTAGGGCGATACTAATCTGCCACTCTCATTTATATAAGGATGCTGAAATTTTTCAGTCTTTCAATAGGATGACCAATACTGCCACCAGTCCATATCCTCACAACCTAGAGTTCAGTTTCCTGATTTGGGAGGTGGGTATGAGTACCACCTCCCCGGGAACCATTCATTGGATAACCAACACTTCTGCATAGATCACCCCAGGTGGTTCGCTACTTTTGGTGACTAAGCGGGGGTGCCCGGGTTCATAGGGTGAGGTTTGTCCAGGTCTTGGCGGAGGATGTATGTGTCCACCAACTGCGTGGCTGGCCGGATCGGGAGAGGCCGGTTGAGGGACACCCCTTGAGCTCTCTAGTCGGACTCTCTAGACCCATCGCTTTGCAGCGCAGTGGGAGGGATGGATTCATACGTCCGTCAATCCTGGACATACATGACATCATTATTGATAAATGAATTAAAAAATATATTAAGTATTCACCACTTTATAAATATACATTGATATCTACATGTTTCGAAAGCGATGCTTTCATCATCAGGAATATATGAATACTCTTAGTTATTATTATAGTATTCATTCATTCCCGACGATGAAAGCATCGCTTTCGAAACATTTACAATGTATATTTATAAAATGGTGAATACTAAGTATATTTTTAATTTAATTTATAAATAATAATCTTCAAATGAAATGAGTTCGAGGCAGAGGTACGTAATTTATTCAATTAGACCAGCTGTTCTACTTGCCGAAATAAATTTAACTAAGATACGTTTACATTTCGTAATTGTTGTGTTAAATATGTCAACAACATCTTCATAATAATCATTAATTTTCATTTGCCGCATACAATTGTGATGCCGTATTGGAGTATTCACAATGATAAGATAAATAAAGCCTCGATTTAACTGGATACAATTTATATTGTTGTATTTTCTGTCTTTATCGTTTTCCTGCAAACCGTGCGAGATGAGGAAAATTATTGAAGAATTTAGCCATCACAAGTAACATTTATGTAAGGAAGCTTTTGGCAAAGAATTAATTAAAAAAAAAACTTCCTAATTTTGAAACTGTCAATTCATCTTGGAATTCCATATTAAAATGAATTTTTTGAATAAAAAACCTTCACAATGTAATTCGTTTTCCAGAGGGTAATAAACCAACCCGAAAGTAGTTTTTAAAAACATAATAGTAAACAGTACCGTCAGCAATAAAATAAATTTCAAGCCATAAATAAAAACAGTATTAGAAAACAGGAGAACTCACTCCCGACATCGATGCTATATATATCACAGATTTAGTATTCATTGTGCCAGTCTGACGATGCCCGTGATAGGGTGAAACCGGTCCGGTCGAAAATAAATAAGCGGAAAAAAGTTACAAAGGTTTTTTAATAAAAAAAATCATTAAAAAAAAAACTCTTTGAAATTGGTTGAAATAAATTTAGCTCATAATACAATTATATCGAAATCAAGTTAAATCAAGTTATCACACGTGCCAATATTCCCTCTCCTCGGAGGTTAGAATATCTCGACAAAGTTATGCATGCTTAATCAAACATTATCCTAGAATATTAGACTCAACTCATGAAATATGCATAACTCTAAATTTAGTATGGAAATCAGATAAATTAATATGGAAATGTAGACCTCACCACGAGAACTAAAAAAGACATCAAGTTTTCAAGTTTTATTATCGTGTCAAGTTTTATTAGTTCTCTGCTACAATGTTAACTGAAGTTAATATTAAAAAAAAAAATAGAGAGGGATATGAAAAAGTAATTGAGGTAGCCTTCAATTGCCCAGCCAGTAATTCAGAAACAGTTGTGCTAAAGTTTTGATTTTCATAGGGCTAGATCTGAATAGATAAGTACTTTCCAACCTTTTTCTACCCCGTATTCTTTCCTTCTACACTTCTTTAAGCCTTACAACATCCCCGAATCGGGAATGCCTTACCTACCTAGCAATTAAGACTCTTTTGCAGTAATCACATAAAACTACTCACTACTCGAAGTCCAGAAACGTAGATACTCTCAGTATCGAAACGTTACTTAAAATATTGATTGTTATTGTGTTTGATTCGTAGAACTCCATTTAATTATTAGTAATAAATTAATTAAAAATTACTTTGTAATCACCACTTTTTTAATACATACATATAAAAAACCTCACCAGGACATACATAATACTACAGGAAAGTTTCGCTTTAGAAACATGTTGATATGTATATATTAAAAAAGTGGTTTTTACAAAGTAATTTTTAATTCGTTTTATTAATAATGACGCCACACAGTGAATACCAATCTTTTGAAGAAATTAAAATTATTAGTAGTTTTTTCATAATTGTGACAGCTGTTTCGGCGTTTAAAGAGAGCTTAATAATAATATTTTTTTTATATGAAAAAAAAAGTAACGCAGAACGTCAACATTTATATTATTTTTCTTTTTATGTGGGTGTTTTGAGACCATATCTGAATAAGCCGATACTTAACAATCATCCTCTATCCCCATTTTATTTCCTCCCCCAAATTCTGAAGCCTCACAACAACCCCGTGTAAGAATAAGATTAAAAAAAATTAAATATTCCCAACACTCTGTGATTATACAACTTAATTCCCACTGCAAGTATATGTTTCTTTAATAATTCTGCGTAGACGATACTGGTAAACAGAATAGCTTTGATATATTATCAGAGAGAAGGCAAGTGTTTTTTTAAGCGAGTGTTTAACGAGATCCTCTCACATTTAGTAAATTACTTTCTCGTATGAAGGGTGTGTGACTCTAAAAAAGCCTTCAGCTGAGATTTCAGTACTTTCAGCCTTCAGCCTTCGGCCCCGCTGGAAATGTAAACACGGAACTTGGAGAAGGAGAACTACTATCAGCGGCGGTTCGTGATCTTTTTAACTGGGGTTTCAATCAGAAATTCACCAGAAGATATTATATTTCAGCAAATGTATTTGTTGTTAGTTACATAATAGGTGACGTTAGGTACTATCAACTTTCTTAACTTTGTAATATAACGTTTTATCTAAAAGAGGAATTGAATTTTGATTACGAAAAACGTATGCATTATTATCCATACGTTTTACTAGATGATTTACAAATGCCATTAAAAGCTAACGGTTAGAATATTTACTACTAACACTTATAATAATAACATTTAACTTGCATCCTTATTGTGCAAAGTTCAGCTGACCGCCAAAGTGACCGGTGGGGCCATCTCGGTGACACTCGTCAAACTTGCGAGGTCACGTGTCTAAACATTCTTTCGTTAGCGCTGGGAACAAACTTCAACATGGTGTGGCTTAGGTTATTTAATTTCACTTTCAGGGGGATTGTGTCGTTTTATTTTTTTTTGTATGAAGTATTTGCGAGATTGTTCAATCAGTGCACTACCTAGGGGATATTCGTTGTATGTTGCGTGGATTTCAAACGTTGAAGTTTATAATGTGGTTATATTATACAGCGAGTTAGTCTTATGTTCTCATATTTTGAATGGGAGTTCACTGTACAATCGCTTTTCAGATAAAACCGCCACTGACTATTGTATACTACTAACTGTATACTAACTAACTAACTAACTAACCATCACGCCGTTTCCCCGCAGGGGTAGGCAGAGAGGACGGACCGCCAAACAACTCGATCTTGGCATACACTTCTTGCTTCATTCACTTCATACAACGTCTCATACATTCTCTTCTGTTATTCCGACTTCTGACATGGCCCGACTCAGTATTTGATTCACTTGATCATGTCCATGTCTTCCTCGGGCGTCCCCGGCTTCTTCTTCCATTCACATTCGCGTCATATATTCTCCTT
The DNA here is from genome assembly GCA_022606495.2 of Halesus radiatus. Classification (NCBI taxonomy): domain Eukaryota; kingdom Metazoa; phylum Arthropoda; class Insecta; order Trichoptera; family Limnephilidae; genus Halesus; species Halesus radiatus. Next base: position 24,216 of record JAHDVE020005676.1, read on the forward strand.
ACACTCCTTTCTTCGTTCATTCGCTCTACATGCCCAAACCATCTAAGCGTCCCTTTCTTAATCTTGCTCACTACGCTTACATCAGCCTTGCATTCTTTACGAATCTCAATATTTTTCACACGATCATACATGGTTTTACCACACATCTGTCTCAGAGATCTCATTTCTACAGCATTCAGTCAACTTTCATCCTTCCTCTGCCAGTTCCATGCCTCACTGCCATACATCAGAGTTGGTATCAGCACTCCATTGTGGACTGCTAGCTTCGCTTCTTTGGACAACTTTTTGTTTGCGCCAACCGCGTTCAGTCCTCCGTTAATGGAGTTTCCTGCATTCACCCTTCTTTCAATATCCCTATCAGTCTTTCCATCTCTCGTAAACATACTTCCCAAATACACAAACTCATCAACCTGCTCCAAGTATTCATCATTCACAACTATATTGCATACTGTTTTCGTACTCTCTCTTTCAAACACCATGACTTTGGACTTATTTACATTCATCATTAGCTCATTCATCATACATACTTCGTTCATCCTAGATACGAGGGACTGTAGATCTTCCATACTGTTAGAAATCAGCACCGCATCATCAGCATACAACAGACAACATACTTGCAGACTACTCATTTTCGCGCCCAGGCTCCACCTCTTTCAATTCTTGCATACAATTATCCATGTATAGATTGAATAACCACGGTGACATTACGCAGCCTTGCTTAACACCTTTTGTGATGTCAAACCACCTGTAAAATCACCGTTTGCCCTAACACATGCAACGCTTCCCTCGTACAGCGATGCGATTGCCTGTATAAGATTTGTATTCACACCATACTTAGACAACACCTTCCATAACTTTTTTCTGTCTACTCTGTCGTATGCTTTTTGTAGATCTACAAAAGCACAGAAAAGTTTCTGTTTTTTTGCCAGAAACTTCTCTGTGAGCATACGCAACGAGAAAATCTGATCCATGCACCCCCTTCCACTCATAAATGCGCCTTGCACATCCTGTATACTACTATACTACTGTATACTACTGTATACTACTAACTACATAAAGGCTTTTACGGTTTCAAAAAAATCTTAATCATTCTGAGTGACGATTCTGAGGTTTATTGGGGGACGGGAAACTGGGGTAGGTTGGTTAAGGTGGCCCCATATAAGCGAAAAAATTCACAAACTAAAGTATTGCTCAACATATGATTCAAAACTTTAATGCAGTTCTCCTTCTCTAACATAAATACATTTTTCTATCGATTTATATATCCTAATTTGTATTTGCTAAATGGACAAGGACCGAATTTTTTGCATTCGTTGAACAACGGAGATCACGATGGAAAGTAACTAACTAACTAATTAACATAGGTGTAAGCAGAGAGGACGGACTGCCAAACAGCTCGATCTTGGCAATACACTTCTTGCTTCATTCACGTTCATAAATCGTCTAATACATTCTCTTCTGTTATTCAGACTTTTGACATGGCTCAACTCAAGTAATTGATTAATTTGATCGTGTCATGTCTTCCCCCGGCTTGATATGTGGTTCGAGAATGTTAGTTTTTTTTATCAAAAGCGATAAGGAGACTTTTAATGCTATTGATTCAGGATACTGTTCGCCTTTTTATCCTACATTACTTTTAACCGATATTGTTGATTACAGAATTTTTTTATTATGTCATTGTTGGCTTTCATGCTAGGGCCCTTCTGTAACCAAATTTAAAATAAAGTCGTCATAATCATTATGACAGCTGCACGACTTGAATAGTTTGAAAAATCAGCGTCTCTTAAGCATTGCAATTAATTTAATATTATGATCATCCCGAATCCCCATCGAATCTCACCATCTCAAAAAATATCTCTGGAAGGATATTTCTAATTTCCGCAAAAGAACCTTTTAAAAAAAGCCTTCATTTCTAAATCTTATATTATGTAAATGATCGTATTTTGAATAATATTCCAATTTGAAAATCATTAAAATCCCTTTCAAGAAAGATAACGGAAGGTAACATTTCGAAGTTTAAGATAATTCCTAGACAGTTTCTTCGAGAATTTCGATCATCAAAAAGGGATGGAAACGAATCGTCACCTCCCTCAATTTTATCGCGTCCATAAAGTGAAATTACGAAAAGGCTTAACCGAAGAAGTTTGCAATTTTGGCAAAAACGTTTATTGGGTTTTAATAATCATTAATTTTATTGTTTATTTATTTTTGTTTCAACGCGTTTTGTTGGAGCTGTGAAACTTTTTATAGGTTCGTCTATCTTGACAGAATATGCAAAGCCTCCAGTCCAGAATACGTTGACAGAATACGCAAAACGCCCATTGTCACTTTTCTCTGATTTCTGATTTCGAAAATCAGGTTTTTTTACTTCACCTCATGGCAGGATTTTTTTTTCAGACATTCCAAAATTTGTGTTTATTTTCACAAAGCTTCTCTTTTGCTTCAATTTTGAAGAAAGTGATAAGAGAAATTAGATGAAGAAATATAATACAAACACGGTAAAAACCGTTTCAAGTAGTATTCCGAATCTGCATGGTGATATCTCTGAAGGGGCGCCAAAATTATTATCTAAATCATTTAAATATTACTCATAATATCCAATAACATGGTATATTTATGTCTTCTATTGTGCTGGGAATATTTCAACTCGCCTCTAGACCAGTCCTTAGGGCGCCGAAGTGTGCACTAACCGATTGTCAAAAAATATATGTTGAAAGTTTTTTGTTACGGAATTTTTTAACGAATTGCATAATAGTTAGTCGGGCGTAAAGCCTGATTTTCGTTGAATCATTTCATGTGCTTTACTTCCAAATTGGTGCGTTACCCAGCCAACAACCAATCAGAAGGCTGGATTTTACTTCCCAGGAGTTAAAGTGCACCTATGGTGTTGGTAAATACTCTTGTCTATTAAATTGTTCCGGTGACTTTGCGGTCACTGGATTTAGAAACTGGTTTGAAGAAATGCTTTTGAGTGTTGTTTTTTAAGCATGCAAAACAAAGCTAAAATATCATAAATGAAATGTCCACTATTGGGAACTAGTTCTAAAACGTGGCTGAGGAATAATAAAATGTTTTATTTTTGAGTGATTAGAACCGCAGTTTATCGCAGTGATAGTGACGCTCATTTCAGATATCAGCCATCTCTAATACGACATACGATGCTAGCGTCATCTGTCGGACGATTTTATGGTTTCATGTTATACGACAATGGACTCTGGAGAAAACTGCTTTAGAGCTCATTATCTCATGGAACGACTTTATAATCCCCCCTAGGTATGGAACAATTTTCTACTGGTCTTGCATTGTAGGCAATGTTATTACATCAAATTGATAGTAGAATAATATTATATTGACTTTAGACATGTTGATTTGATAAATCCATTTGTTCAGGGGTAAGAATAATTAATTTGACATTCAGTACTTACTGCAGAGGCGCAAAAAATCGTCGAACCGGCCCTGCAAAGTATCTACCACTCTGGAACGTTATCTTCAACATAAATCAGTTCAAAACCACGCAAGTTGCCCTTCAAATTGTGTAATTATTTATTGCGTTTTGAAAATTTTGACCCTTATATAGTCATAAAATTCTAAAGTAAGCCAAAAAAATCCAACCTTCAGACCTACAGGGTGATCTCAAACGCTTTCCGCTACATAAAAAAGGGATAGCTTGTTTCCAGTACATTATTCAGGGGATATCAGAGATTTGTCAGGCGAATAAAGTTTTTATTTGAGCTTTTTGGCGCCAATATTGATTGTCAAAAGGCCGAGTTCGAAACTTTATATATGTTTATTGGGCAATTTACAGAACTTGGGCAGGGACGTCGAAGTTTAATTTTTATTTTATTTTCCTAGTAGAAGGACAGTTGGATTCTGATGGCGGGAGTTGCGCTGTAGACCTAGAACTGATTGAATAATTTGAGATTCGATCGACAACCTTGAATATCTTGGAAGTTACATTTTTACTATCGCACTAAATAAGTGTGAATTAGGGCGAGAGAAACGAACAAAAATGAAAGGACTGCATATTGATGTGACACGAAATTATGGAGATACGAATCTATAAACAGAAGTTTTTATTTAAATTTGATGTAAATAAAATTTAATAATGTTATTATTAAGTTCTCCAAGTATTTTTAGTTTTTATTATTTTGGGACAGCTGTTTCGGCTAAAAAAACTAAAAATACTTTAAGAACTTAATAATAACATTATTAAGTTTGATTTACATTAAATTTAAAAAAAAATAAGTTAAATGGAGTTCTACGAATTAAACACAAAAACAATTATTATAAACAGAAGCACATTTACACTGTAAGTAAAAGTTGAAAGTGCCCTCGGAAGACGAAAAAGCTGTTACGCCTAATAAAACCGTAAAATAGCAGAACATTTTAAAATTGTTAAGTTAATCGTAATTTTTTTAATAATAATAATAATAATAATAAATGTTTATTCCGGTATGTGGGGAGGTTAGTGCAGTCCCACACATTCCATATAAAATTTACATGCAATAGTTATAAAAAATATACAAAATATGTACAAGAGTTTAAAAAAAAAAAAAAGTTAAATAATTATAAGACAGTAGTATAAGGTGATACATCACACATAAAAAAAAAAAAGAATTTAACTAAATAAGATTAAAATAACTCATTTAAGTAACTAACTATCAACCCTTGCGCTGTTTCTCCGTAGGGTTAGGCAGTGAGGAAGGACCTCCAAACAACTGGGTCTTTGCACACATTTCTTCCTTTAATCACATTCATACATCTTCAGTTATTTCGACTTAAGTATTTGATTGACTTGATCGTGCCATGTCTTCCATTTATATTCGCATCATATATTTCCCCAATACAATCCTTTCTTCATTCATTCGTGTTACACGCCCAATCCATCTAACCGTCCCTTTCTTTATATTTATAAGTCATTACGCCTTACATTCTTTGCTAAACTCTACATTTTTTCATGATCATAATAATAATAATAATAATAATAAGAGTTAATTTCTATAGCGCAGTTTTGTGAAGGTTCACCTCAAGTGCGCTTTATACTAACTAACCTAACCTAATGTAATTGTAAAATAACAGATATACTACATAGTATATCTGTTATTATAATATATATACAATATGCAAATTTAACCTATGATATAAAATATTCATGAGCAGGTATTATAAAATAACAATTTAGAAACTAAGGGTGTAAATAATCAAGTACAAAGTAGATACAAATAACAACAAATAACAAATAACAATAATAACATCATACATGGTTTTACCACACATTCGCCTCAGTGATCTCATTTCCACATCATTCAGTCTACTTTCATCTTTCCCCTGTCAGGTCCATATCTCACTGACATACATCAGGGTTGGTATCGGCACTCCATCGCTTACTGCTAGCTTCGCTTCTTTGGGCAATTTTTAAAGCATTTTTGTCTTCATAGTATAATAAAAAAATTAACAATGCCTCGGAAAACTAAGCAGCTGTCACGCGTAATAAAACTGTGAAACAGCAGAACATGGTAAAATCGTGTTTTGATTGAAAAATATTATTTTAAAGTACAACCAAAAAAATATATGAAATCTGGTCTCATGAATATTTAATTACGCCATAGCTGACTGTCGACAGATAGTTTTGTTTTATTCAATCGCATTTCTCCTTCTTGTCAATAACACAAACTATAACCTAACCTAACATAATATAAAAAAATCCCGAATTAAAGTTTTTATTTAAAAGTTAAGTTAACCTTGATGTATGGCAGTGAGGCATGGAACTGGCAGAGGAAGGATGAACGTAGACTGAATGCTGTAGAAATGAGATCTCTGAGACGAATGTGTGGTAAAACCATGTATGATCGAGTGAAAAATGTTGAGATTCGTAAAGAATGCAAGGCTGATGTAAGCGTAGTGAGCAAGATTAAGAAAGGGACGCTTAGATGGTTTGGGCATGTAGAGCGAATGAACGAAGAAAGGAGTGTAAGGAGAATATATGACGCGAATGTGAATGGAAGAAGAAGCCGGGGACGCCCGAGGAAGACATGGCACGATCAAGTGAATCAAATACTCGAGTCGGGCCATGTCAGAAGTCGGAATAACAAAAGAGAATGTATGAGGCGTTGTATGAATGTGAATGAAGCAAGAAGTGTATGCCAAGATCGAGTTGTTTGGCGGTCCGTCCTCTCTGCCTACCCCTGCGGGGAAACGGCGTGATGGTTAGTTAGTTAGTTAGTTAGTTAAATCTATTTGACAATGTCCAAACTGCTCGCGATACTAGACGTAAAGGACATAGTCTCTTACTTACCCCTTTCTCTAAAACACCATTTGGCCAAAGAAATTTTAGATACTTTTTAACAAAGCTAAATAATATTCCACTGGCCATTAGACTGAAGAAAAATTACAATAAAGATAAATTGGACACTTAGATTTGTATCACTAGCCAAAACACATCAAAATTAAACAGATTTTTTATAACATCCTTAAGTATGATACAATGTTCAATTGACGCTTCAAACTTTTTACCATAACATTACACTGTAAGTTTTGTAAACTTTGTAAACTTTGTAAACTTTGTAAACTTTGTAAACTTTGTAAACTTTGTAAACTTTGTAAACTTTGTAAACTTTGTAAACTTTGTAAACTTTGTAAACTTTGTAAACTTTGTAAATTTTGTAAACTTTGTAATCTTTGAAAACTTTGCAAACATTGTAAACTTCGTAAATATTGTAAACTTAGTAAATTTTGTAAACTTGGTAAACTTTGTTAACTTGGTAAACTTTGCAAACTTTGTAAACTTCTTAATTTTTTGTAAATTTTGTAAGCGTTGTAAACTCTGTAATCTTTGTAAACTTTCTAATCTTTGTAAACTTCGTAAATATTGTAAACTTTGTAAATTTTTGCAAAGTCTGTAAATATTGTAAGCTTTGTCAACTTTGCAATCTTTGCAAACTCTTTAAACTTTGTAAACTGTAAACTTTGGCTCCTCTCAACACAGGTTCTCCCAGTGAGACAGGCACAGTACCATAACCCTTCAATAACATTAAGATTGTATATATATGGTAAATAAAATATTTATAAAAATTAAAAAAATGTTAGAGCAAAAACATTAGTTATTTAGTCCTCGTGGCTAACCCTGAATGAGTTTATATTTGAAAGGGATAAAGTACAAAGGGATCGAAACTCTAAAATTTCAGCGAAATGTCCGATTTTCAGCAAACAGCGCTCCGATACTAGATAGCAGATACAAGTGGAGAGGGGAAAGGGGCAGGACAAGATATAAAGAATGATCCGATGGGTTTTGGGCTATAATTTGTGTATTTATTATTAAAACTAATTGTTCACGGAATCGTTCAGCCGGCGATAATTCTCTCGTGGAATAACAAAAAAGATACGACAGAATTTCGCTGCGAAATTGATTTCAGTAAAAAATATTTATTTTCTTAATTTATTTTGTGTTTATACTTGGTACAGATACGTTTTCCATTATGTGTGTTTTAAATTATTAAAGAAAACGTGAGATTTAGGGGAGATAAAGAAAATTAAGGTTTTAAGAAATGTAATAAATATTTCGTCGAAGAGAAATCATTCTGTTAAGCCTCGCTCGAATAAAGCGATTTCGACGCAGCGATGTTTCCGCGGCGAGTGATCGCTGCTACTTGCGTTACATGGAGCTACTGAAATATCTGGAATATCTGAGGTTAGGAGTCGTCCTAACCTCATTCTGTATTTTTAAAGCGACTGATTTGTGCCGAGGTGAATAAACAAATTAGTCGAAGAAATAATATCAAACACAAAAAAAAAACAAAAAAACACAACGTTAATAAAAAATAAAAGAAACCAATCTGACAGCTCTTACTATTAATTTATTTCTTTAAACTATTGTTATTATTTTATTTATCATTATTATTATTTATTTAAATTCTTTTATTCCAGGTGTTCAGTAACTTCGGGGGTGGTTCTACACGATAGTACGAGTAAAAAAAAAATGGCTATTTTTGAAACTGTTAATACATGGTGGAATTCCATTATAATGGTTAAATATATAAAAATCAATGTAAGTTTGCTTGTTTCTTTGTCTTTGATTTTATCAAAAATACTTGACCGGTTTCGCTGAAAATAGCACAGTTTTTATGTATTAGTTCCAGGAAGGTTTAGAAAGTAATTTGAATGAAATCCAATATGCAAAACTGTTGCTATAACGTTTTAAAATTAGTATGAAAAACATTGAACCCGCTACGTTTTATTTAGGTTAGCCCATAGATATAACACTCTGGTTAGCCACGGATTGCATATTAAAAAGAAAGTTTTTTTGGGTAGAATATTTTAAAATGTAAAACACGAGTACCATAGGTACCTACTTAAGAACTTTATGATACATTTTGAAAAAAATAAACGTTTGGAATGAAATAAAATATTCAAGTGAATGTTTCTTTATTTGGAGATAGTTAATTTCGCGGTCAAATCAATAATGGCACCCTAATGACAAGCAAAAATTCACAACTTTATAAGTTTGTTCAAAAAAAAAAAAAAACCTTAAGAGCAAGGCCGGGTACGCATCTGTTAGTGATAAAATAAAATACATTTTTTTAAACTCTATTCCACTTTTTATTTTTGACCGTGACCGACTAAAAATTCCACGATACCGTGAAATTAAAGTTCTTTCTAAATAGATCATAACAATAAAAATCCCGAAGTGGTAATTAATATGGTAATATGAAACCATTGTAAATATATCATAATACTGGTAGTAACCCAATTACTGAAAATCCTGTTTTTAACCTTGAAATTACAACTAAGATGGGAAAATCCTCGAATAAACTCATCATCGATCAGTATTGACCAACCTTTTATTAAATAAATAATATAAAATCACCTTTACAATATAAACAAGTGTAACCCATCTTAATGATTTTTGAAAAATTATTGACATATAAGGTAATATTATGAATAAATTCAAAATTACCATACAAGTCAAGCCTTATAATATTATTAATAATTAACAATATTGAAAATTATAATATAAGTAAAATCATGGTTTGTTACCCCTGACACCCAAAATTGTATATAACCCATAGTTTAAGGATTAATTGTACTAGTCTGAATATAGCAGTCACGGTCAAAAACAAAAAAAAAGTGGATAAGATTTAAAAACCTGTCTTTTATTTAATCATAGAAAATAAGTATCTTTTTTAGAAATTCCAACTATTTAAATGTAGTTTTCTGTTAAAATGGAATTAATTAATGAATTTTTATTTATGTTTGTAATTTGTCTATTCTTACATCATTATTTACTATGTTACTCATTTGTCTATACTTGTTATTATTTTTTAAAATACCGTGTATCCTGAATAGGAAATCTCCGCTTCAGAAACATGTTGTTATTTATATATTAAAAACAGCGCTGTAAAAAAAGTACTTATTAATTAACTAAAAAAAAATTGTTGTGATTTGAATTTTATCGAATCTTATCTTTTCGGTAATTTATTAATTTATTACAGGATTTATTCCTAAGTATGTAGTTCTGTTGACTCGGAGTTTTTTTTTACATATCAGAATCGGTAAATATTAAAAAAAGTACATTAAGTATGTAATCTTCTTTGTTCTAATAACATTTGTATAAGGCGAGCAAACAACTTAACGCGGAGAATCCCAAACTTTGTCGATTCGGGGCGCCCAAATCCATATTTTCCAAAGGTTAATACTTAGATTTGATCCCAGCAAGTGCTGATAACCAAGTTTCGCGGTTCCTCTACACTTTGGGAACCACTGCTTTATCGGTATCGCCACGGCCATTCCGAATAACCCAAATTTGTTCGCAAACAGAACTGTACATCAATTCTGCTAATGCAATATGCCCTGCGCCCGTGCCGGTTCGCAAACGGCGGCACATTTCAATAGCGGAAACTATGCCAAACATTTTTATGTTTACACTAGACTAGCACTTACTACCTGACACCCGGCTTTGCCCGAGTTTTAAAATATATAGTTTTTATAAATTGATAAACTAAAGTTCTTAAAAACTTAAGACAAGTAAACTAACTTTTTAAGAACTTTAGTTTATCAATTAATAAATATTTGACAAGTCAAAGCAATTTTCACCAATAAAATGTAGACATAATTTGTCTCGACGCCATCTATTTGAGTGATTTAGCCGTTACAAGTCTTTCTCATACTAATAAAGTTGGTTGTTTACAGGTGAAAATATAATAAAAACAGTAATTATTGAATGAAACACTAGTATATATTGATTAACTTGGCGGGTTTGCGATAAGCCGACGTAGCTCAACGGTAGAGCATCTGACCGACATCAGAAGGGTGCAGGTTCGAGTCCTGTCGGCGACATTTATCTTTGCTCCGAAAGGTTTTTTTCAATTTGGATGAGTGTTTCAGGCTAATAATTATTGTTTATAAAAATAATATATATTTTTTACTTACCAATATTACGAAAAAAAAAGTGAAATGTATATTTTCCGGTAGCAGTTGCCGAAGCCAGCGGAACTATGGATTCCAGGATTGGGGTATGTTGCGAGGCCTCCATCAATCTAGGCATATCTATACTTAGAATAAATTTTGTGAAGGAAAGGAGAAGAGGTTGAAAAAGCACAACACGATTCAGATTTCATAAAATAATTTAGAAAAACTTCTCTCTGCTTTTTTTGTTGGTATTTAAAATACGTCGAATTTTATCGGTAAACACTAGTTTTTCCATAAAAAAAATTATGGTGTTGTTTCTTGTGCAAATATTATAACGGTTTGTTCTACTCACCCCGTTTATTTTAGATATTAATAAGAGCATTCGTGAACATCCTTATTAAACGAAGAAGAAGACGGTCGGAAATCTGCAGAGATCTCTAGGAGGCTAACTAGAGTATTTGTTCGACAGCACCACAGCACAGGCTGTTCCACAGCACTACAACCAATTCGAGGCAACCATGGACATTTAAAGAAGACCTTCAAATCAATACGTAGTATTCCAGTTGCTTATTTAAAATCGTTGTTTTACATAAGGCCCATTTAAATTTATAAACGATCGTTCATTCTACAGTCACATTTATATACTTTATAACTATCCTGATTATTTTTTAACCCTAATTTGATAATGAACTATTTACCTATTTCTTTTGAAGATTGGCATACTCTTGTAGATATTTCTAATTTAATAAGATACTTAAATATTGTTAGTGTAACTTTCCTTACCCAATCATGCGCAATACAATAAAACATCGCTTTACTGAATCATTTTAGTTAACCAGTCCAAACTATCCCCTGGTGTTATAGCTAGAAACGATCAAACTTTACTGGAGCGCAAGCAATTAACAGACTCATGGAGTGAATTCGAAACAAGGATATTGAATGGTGAAACTGACCTTACAATCACATACACTTATTCTTCACCAAAAAGCATCAACGTCTTAACTAACGGGGCACTGTAACAGATGGCACCGAAAACTGAAATTACACTATTTCTTGTATTTGAAATACTGCATCCATAATTAAATAATCATTTCCTAATCAATTGAAAGAGCCCGCAGATACTTTAATAGTACACAACTGCTGACCCTGTACAAATCGCAAGTGCGACCCACTGTAGAATTTGGCAGCCACCTCTGGTCGGGAGTTCCAAAATATCTGAAAAAAACCCTCGAGTCTGTGCAGAAACGGGTGGTCCGTTTGATAGATTCGCCTGTCTTAACAAACCGACTGCAGTTTTTGAAGCACAGACGTCAGGTGGGAATGCTGTCCTTGTTCTACCGGTATTTTAATGGAAGATGCTTTGAGGAACTAGCGTCATTGATCCTTTCGGCATCAGTGCATAGTTGGGAAACACGCCAAACGCGTGCCCAACATTTGCACACAGCCGACATTTGTCACATGAAAACGGGTCGCTTCTACAACTCGTCCCTGTGTTCAACAGCTCGCCTCTGTATTTCCTACATCGTACAACATGGGTCTCTTCAAGACCCAAGTTCACTCCTTTCTATCCTCTAAACGACCCTCTACACAGCATCCTCAAAGATAATGCAGGCTTTGAGGGAAATTATTTCACTCAGGGTCTCCTGTGTGGAGTTACGTAAAAAAAAAAAAATAAACTTCCCGATGAGCAAAAATTCAAACAGCAAAACGGTGAATTATTTGCATTGTTAAGTTAATTGAGCTTGTGCATGTTTACTACATATATGATTTGCTTTTGGTACAACTGATTCCTTAATGTTTTGTTCTGCATATACTCGTATTTTCGAATCACTCGAGAAGTTTAGAATATTAATTGTGTCAATAATCATACTTAGTCGGTGTTCGAATTTATACAAAAAATTATGACAACATAAAAATAATATTATTGCTCGTACCTACATATTACACGTGTAACTCGTTTTGTCAACGAAAAAGAATAAGATATATAACTCGCTGCATGTATATATACCTATAACTGTCATATTATTATTTAGACCAATTACTAATTAAGTAATAATAATTAATAATTTTAGAAAATAATATTAACATAACCTAAATGAAACAAGAAAACGGAAAAAAAACGACAGAAAATAAAAATATTTCAGTCGCATCTGGGACTTGAACCCAGGACCTCTGCCTATCCGGGGCAACCGCTTAACCAACTTAGCTAATGAGACCAGTTCAATTTATGTTACTTCATCGATATCGATCATATCTCAAATTCAAGATTTGTTAATATTATTCTACATTTTTATTCCCAGTGAACTGGTCTCATTAGCTAAATTGGTTAAGCGGTTGCCCCGGATAGGCAGAGGACCTGGGTTCGAGTCCCAGATGTGACTGAAATCTTTTTATTTTCTGTTGTTTTTTCCGTTTACATGTTTCATTTAGGTTATGTTAATATTATTGTCTACAGTGATTAAATATTAAAATGAAGTTTTTAAATCTCAATAAAAATAATTAATAATTAAAAATTTAATAATAATAATTACCTTATTTATTATGTTTTATTTAGCTAACGACATGCTATTACTAAAGATCACAAGTTTAAATATTATCTGTCCCTAGTCATAGTAATGTTTCAATATTTGAACTGACAACACACTTCTTCTTTTCTAAGAACTTTTGTTGGGTCTTAGAAATATTTCTTTTTTTATTTAATAGTTTATTTTCTTAGTTTCTGTTACTACAATAATCCAACAGTCAATGATCTATTTTATATATCTTTACTTATCACCTTTGTTATTAATTTTTTTAACTAATGTTAGTGTGGGTAGGTATACACTTATATGATATACATATTTATAATTTAATCTTTTTTTTCTTTTTCATCACTTAGCTAGTCCATTTTTAAATGAATTTTTTGTCTCCACCGTTATTTTTATTTCAATTTTTTTACTAATATCCGCACTGTTAGTTAATAGGATATACTCCATTGTAATGTAAACGCCCCACGTGCGTATATATACGATTAAAAATTAAAAAAATAAATCTTTTATTTAAATCTAAACAGGTTAAAGTACTGTTACAAGATGGAGGTCTTAGCTTGGAAAGGATTGAACCAGTGACGCACGGGTACGAACTCGACGATTTAGACAATCCAGCTACTAACAATATTCATGAAAAGAACAAAAAGATTTTTCCATTAAAAACATATTAATAGTTTCTTTAAACTATTTTAGATGCAGTTTAAAATGAAAAATTCAAACGATATTATGTCCTAAAAACAAACCAGGATGGGCATAGAAATTTACTGCAGAACGTTCGCTAAAAGTCTCATATATCTGGATTTCTTTTCTCAAGTTTTTTGGGGGGGACAGACAAATATTCCATTTAGCGTACCTATAGCGTAGGTTTGCACGGGTCAAGACCAGGAAAAAGTTGCCTGAATTTTAAGACCAATCTGATATTGGTCCGTCGCCAGCGGGCAGCGGCTGTATGGAAAGTTGGAAGGTCACGCCATCCGGCTACAACGTCCAAAAATAATAAATTTCGTCCAATTTCTACATGGATCTTCCTACTGTGGAAAAATAAAGTATTTTCTTTTTACAATATTCAAATGGAGCAGAGTTCTGCAACAGTAGAACGTTTTTTATTGAATCTTTGTTGGTTATCAGCGTAAAACATTTTATATAAATATATAAAAATGAATGTTTGTCGGTCTGTCTGTCTGTCCTCGATTTTATCGAAAATTACTCTACCTTCTCTGAAAATAGCACAGTTTGTTTTATTAATGCCGGGAAGGTTTAGACAATAGTTTGAATGAAAACCAATATGTTAAGCTGTTGCTATAATGTTTTAAAATTACTATGAACTGGCCACTTTTTATTTAGGTTAGCCATATACCACTCTGGTTAGCCACAGACTACATATTAAAAATAAGGTTTGTTTATTTAGACTATTTTAAAATTTAAAACATAACTAGGTACCTGCTTAGAAACGTTTTAATTAAAATGTTTAGAGATAGTAGACCGCTGTAAAATCAATTATGGCACCCAAATGACAAACAAGTATTCACAATTTCATAATTTTCATTAAAAAAAATCCCCTGCAAGGACGGGTACACATCGGCTTGTAATTTTTCGTCAGCCATCGCGAGCAACTTGCAACTTGATTATTTTTAAAAAATCATACCCGACAGTTACTGAACTCTTTTATAAGACACAATAAATGAGAAAGAATCAGATTTTTTCATTATTATTATTATTAAAAAATATACAATATCTCTGTACATATACACAAACCATTCTAAGAATTCCGCAGTTGAGCAAGATGTATTTAACCCTAAAGAAAAGCATAAGGAACGTTTTTTTCAAAATAACCAGAGAGACACGCTAAAAAATCCTAAACAGATTTTTAAGAGATTTTTTGCAAACACATGAAATATCTTCAAGTGACACAAGGTTTTAAACCAAAACTTTATTACCATTTATTATACCAAAACTTTATTACCATTTATTATACCAAAACGCATTTTTATTTTATTTTTAAATAGCATACATACACATTTTAACGAGGAACTACGTTTTGTAAAAAGGTACCTACCTCTCTATATAATAATGACCTTTTTATTCTGTCACTACTTCTAAAAGTGACAATTGCCGCCATGGTATATCTATGGTGATGTACCATGTCGTTGTGCATTGTTTTACGTGTTAGATTGTTAACTTATAATAAACATTGTTTAAATGATAAGGAATTTTCCTTAAAAAGAAACAGAATAGGCCTCCTGGTGAAAGTAACACCTTACTTTATTTACTGGGAAATCAAACTTCGAGCCATCATGTAGCGGCTTTTGGTTTAATCTGAAAGTGAGTTTGCGTGGGGAGGTTAAGAGTTCGATTCCTGCGCAGCGCAAAACTATGTGAAGTTAAAGAGTTCGATTCCTGCGCAGCGCAAAACTATGTGAAGTTAGTTTTTCCAATTTTGACTGCGAATTTTGACTGCTTGGTGTTTTGACAGTCACAGCTTACATGCATGGATTGGCAGTTTGAATGGCCTTGAACGCCGAAACAGCTGTTACAATAATACAAATACTAGCAGAACTTTATAATAACATTATTAAATTTGATTTAGATTAAATTTTTAAAAAATATTCACACCTGTTGCAAGAGCTTTCCGAAAAATATTTTGAATGTACCACTTTGATAAGGTTATTCGGTAGGTCAGAGTTTTGTAAAATTTTGAACGAATCTTTTTTTTAACAACTGTCGCAAATTGTAATAAAACTCTATGCGAACAAGCGAGCACGGATGCAACCTTCTTAAACCTCATTCAGATAGGGAGGTTTTTGAGTGCGTCGCAATTATTGCCTTAACTGATTCGGTATGGAATCTGTAAGGAGACTGCATACGGATTATGCGACAAACGACGACCATTGTTCCCGTTTTAAATTATTTGATAAATGGTTAGGGGGATAGTGAGGTAATGGCGAACTGCGGGTAACTACGAACGATCGATATCTATAAAGTTTAGATTCTTATAAATTCATGCCAATTGAGCCATGCATGGGCCACATCGCTCGTCAGCACCTAGCTGCATTTCGTAGAGGGAAGTTACGCAAGTTGTTGAAGGTAAGAACAGTTAAATATTGTTTAAAAAAAAAATTGTACTTTTATTTAAATATTTATTTATTTATGTATTAACTTATTTATTTATTAATTAATTAATTTATTAATGTATTTACTTATTTATTTATGAATTTATTTATTAATTAATTAAATAATTTATTTATTTGTAGCCAATCATCTTAATAGGACAATCCTGTGTTGAGATGAGCGGCTTAAATAATAATATTTCCGTAATATGTCCAACGTTCTTAAATGGTTTTATTTCTGCTCTTATTATGTTACAGTGCTGTTTTACAAACGTAACTATGACTTGCCCACACATTCATAGTATTCATACAATGTGAAACAAAATCAAAATTTGTGGTGTGGATTCATTATTGGTTTGGTGGTGGCTTTGCAGAAAACGAGGATGTTCGCCATAACCCCGTGTGCTTTGGGTAATTCCGAACGACAATCGTATGTTTTTCATTCCTTTCACATTAAATATTTCGACATGTGAAATTAACCAATTTTTTGGGAAAATATTTGAAAGGGATGGTCATAAAATTTTGAATTATAATTAATATTAGGCGCCGTTTGGTTCGTGACAAATAACAGAACCGTCAAATGTGATTTTTTAATCCCTTTAATTTTATCGCCCTTGGCAGCTTTAAAATGACTTGGTTTTACGACTAGAGGGTTTGGCTAAATCAGATTAAAATAAATTACATGTATTTTATTAAAAATACAGGGTGTCCGGTAAGCGCTGTGACGCTTGCACGCGTGTGACGTGAATGGATGAAGTTGATATTTTTTTTATGATTTCATAGATGGTTATAAAAAAATAATTCTTCATAAAAAATAAACAGTATTTTAGAATTTCTATTAAACGAGGAACCTTTAAGACAATTGGCCACCCAGTACCCCGTAAGAATAATTTACACCACGAGACTTCAAACTTAGGGGAAAAAATTGATCAAGAGAGAAATTTAAAGTTAAAAACTTAATTAAAGCGGTAAGGCAATAATAGTAATGTGTTTCTAAAGGCACTAATATTAAAAATAAAAATAAAACAGATTGAAAAACTTTCTTCATTTGTGACCATGGCACCGAAGAGAGTGAGCAATGATGTCAATTTTATAAAATTTCAAAATGGTTCTTATAACTCGAAAATTGTTGGACGTTTACTAACCGTGATATTCGATTTTCGGAACTGCACCCACAGTTGAAATGTTATCAACTGCTTACCGGACGCCCTGTATAATGTAGCTGGTAATAGCTTCATATGGTTACAATATTAAGACGCACCAACCTAACGATATCAATAGAAATACATTAGGTATATATCATAAGTATGTGGAGTCAGCGGCAGCCGAGCGACTGCCGCCTCAGCAAACTTGAGGAGTACAAAATGACAACACGTCTGTTTGGCGAAGAGTTAGTTTTTTAAGTGTTTGGTCAGTGGTGAGGGTGTGTTTGAATAGAGAATGTTTAAGTGTTAAGGAGTTGGTTTATATGGTACACCTACTATATAATATGATTTTGATCTTTCACTTTTTTTCATTCTTATTATCATTTATGGGAGATAATGCTTGTTGTTGTTTATTGTACTTATTGATTATTTTTGCTATGTAAACATTCATGTATGTAAGTTTTGGGCATATTGCCTGTTTTATGTACTAAAATAAAATAAAAACAATTAAAATCTTTGGTTTAGGAATAGAGACTTACAACCAACATATTTACATTAATTTTTTTTTATTTAATAATTAATCATTGTAGAAAATAATATGAACATAACCTAAATGAAACATTAAAACGAAAAAAAAACGAGAGAAAATAAAAAGATTTCCGTCGCATCTGGGACTCGAGCCCAGGACCTCTGCCTATCCGGGGCAACCGCTTAATCAACTTAGCTAATGAGACCAGTTCAATTTATGTCATCTTCATTGATATTATAGCTCAAATTCAAGACTTGTCAATATTATTCTCCATTTTTAATCAATTTTATTTTAGGTTTATATTATTTTCTACAATGATTAAATGTTAAAATGAGGTTTTTAAATCTCAATAAAAATAATTAATAATTAAAAATTGACGTAATAATTGTTGCAATGGGACGTGTTTATTATGTGCGAAACAAAATATTACTATTTACAAATATCAGAACATATTCAAAACGATGTCTAAAAAAATCGATATTATAATAACGGAAAATCCAGATTGAAAGGGTGAATATTGGAAAATCGACTGATGGAAAAACCATATACCATTTCAAATGTTAAGGTAATAACAATGACATCTAGATTATGACCTTTTTACCAACAGTATCTAATAGGGCCATAATCCTCAACTGGAATCTGTCGGGTCATGATTAGATTTTTTAATAAAAATAATTTAATGTTCCTTCGCATAACGGTCGGGCTTTTCCGTAGCCTCTCCCTACGACCAGCGCATCCATCCGGAGGTAATGAAAAGTGTAAATGCTCCCTAATGGGTGAACTCAAACATTTATTTCTCCTCGGGGATATTACGAGGAAAGCAGACCCCTGGAACCCGATCGTATGTAAAAGAAAGGCGTCCTTATTCAACTGGTCTCCAGGGGCCGTTTCTCCATCCCTGAAGCGGCCATTGTCGAAAATAATATATGATTCGCAAAAACGATTCCTTATTCGGGGCATTAATGTAGGATTCGAAATTTATTTCCGGTAGCTTTATTTATTGGTTAATTTTTTTGTGTAATGGGGGAGACGGTAAACAGAGCCTCCGAGGCGTTACTGTTTATGCATTCGACATTTGTGTAGGGGGATGAATTGATTTTTTAAAGTTTGAACGTTCTCACGTTTCTTTCTTTATTTTATTTTATTTATGTTTTTAATCCAGCAGAACTGGGTGGATAGTGAAAACACTGAAAATCTACTCCGCCATATAACGTGAAATATGTTCAAATATTTTCATGAGAAGAAAATGAGAAAAAAATAAAAAATAAAATGATAATTACATCAAATAAAATGAAAAACGTAATATTTAATAATAAGATAGAATAAATTAAATTAATTTATTTTATGGGGTCGTTTTTCAGGGTGGTAGTAGAATCATCTTCATACATCGCTTACTGAGCGGAGAGCTGAGGCACTCGGATGCAGCCACGACAATGGTTGGTTCACTTCCGTGTCCTGCCCCAAAAGCTGGCTAGTCGGTGACGAAGTAAGGCGGTAAGTATGTAGGTTTTGCACAAGAGTTCCAGTTGGGACTCTTCTGCGTAACCTACATAAAAAAGAATTCTGAGAAAAACATCATTGATTTGAATAAACAACGAAAGTTTTTTTATAGAACTCTACCGAGCACTTTTTTTCCAAATAAAAAGATTTTTTTTGAAGCAATCAAAATAATTAGAAGTGT
The DNA here is from genome assembly GCA_022606495.2 of Halesus radiatus. Lineage (NCBI taxonomy): Eukaryota > Metazoa > Arthropoda > Insecta > Trichoptera > Limnephilidae > Halesus > Halesus radiatus. The sequence goes on from JAHDVE020005676.1 coordinate 43,610, forward strand.
CTGAATAATAATGGTAAAATTACTTCCATTTCAATAAGCTTTACTAATAAAAGGTTCTCGGTAAACATTATTAACGAGTTATTTCCGTTTTCATCGTTAAATTATTTATGTCTCCAGCCTTGCTCTCCCCCTCATTCAACTTAAAAGATTCTTGAAGTTTGCACGTTCTACGGTTCGTCGCTAAAGCGCCACGAGTATGTTTTGTATGAACTATTTCTTAGAACAAAAATTCATATAGGTGCTGAATTAAAAACGCACGTATGGGATTAATTTCAATCTCTTCCGGGCAGTTTAAATATGGACGGGTGAATTTTTAGTGCAGAATTTGAATTGCGCGCTGTTAATAGTGTGGTAAAATTATAACACGTTTATTACTACCTTTTTATGGGAGTTCTCTGCACAAATGCACTGTAGAGAAAACCGCAACTGCCATTCGATAAATCACAGTAGTTCCATAGGTATATAAAAAAAGAATGTAATCGGTGATTTTTAAAACCGTAAACAATATTGAATTCGCGTTTACGCTGAATTTAATTGCAAACTCATATGACTATAATAAAAAAGTTGCAACAAAAACGTTAAACCTATTCGTTTAACTTCCAGACATTGCAAGTTTTATTTTTAGTACGACGTTAATGTGTTTTCATAAGATGTAATTTCATATACGTGAACTTTAGGCTTTCTCAAAAATTAAGTTAACATCCTTCGAGCTTTCATTTTAGGACCGGCTTCCAACATTTTGATTAAAACCTTTGTCGAAATTGCGCTGGGAACTTTCGCCGGTAAAACGAAACTAATAATTTTCATAATAAGGTAAACAGGGACTTTTAAACTGACTTTATCGGCGAGGTTTGTATGGATATTATAATATCATTATATTACGTAATATCGTGCTAAATCATTTAGTTCAATAGGCCAATGAGCACGCAGGAAAACGATTTATTAATTTGTTAAAGTGTGGAGCGCCCTGAAAGATTTGAAGTCACACAGGCTTTATTTACAAACTGCGTTTTTTATTTATTTTTTATTATTTATTTATGAATACATTTTTGATACATATATTTGATAATAATAATGATAATAATAGGTCTTTATTCCAGAAGGTATGCAGGGGTAGTGCAATGCAATACGTTCTATAAGTGATAATAATACAGGGTGGCGTAAAAATACCGTTACGGTTTGAGTGTTTAATAACTTTTTTAATTAATTTATATTTTTTATTTTTATTTCAGAATTTTGTGAAGAAAACTTGGGGAATTTGAAATGGAATACTACACAACAGAAAAGCGATCAACAATTGTTGAATTTTATTTTGAAAATCAACGGTCAATTGTTTTGACGCAGCGTGCTTATCGTCGTTTTTTAATGTGCGTACTGGACCTTCAGCACCAACAATAAACCGCCTGGTTGCAAATTTTCGACAACATGGTACAGTAAGACACCTTCATGTACCGGAAGACCACGTACGGTCCACACGGAAGAAAATATCCAACGTGTTGTGGATAGTGTGCAGGACAGTCCAGAAACATCAACAAGAAGACGTTCGGCACAACTGGGGCTATCGCGGAGGTCCGTTCAGAGGATTTTGGCCACATTGCACATGTTCCCGTATAAGGTTCAGCTTGTGCAAGAATTGAAGCCGATAGACTACCAAAAACGGCTTGATTATGCCATTACATTCCAAACCATAATGTAGTTTTGCGCCACCCTGTACAAACAAAAAAAGGTACGTAAAATAAGAGGAAGTAAAAAAAAATCAGAAAAAATAAAATATAAAAAATTTGCTTGTTAATTTTAATAATTTTTTTGTTAAGAGATAAAACCATATTTGTATTAATACATACTCGTAGATGTTTTTGGTAAGTTAAACAATAATTATAAGTTAAACAAGTAAAATAAAATGAAAAAAGGAAAGAAAATGGGGAAAATATACTTTTATAGCAGGAAAAGGTTGAAACCTTTGTTTTTTATCCAGTTTTTTTAAATAATTTTTTTTATATGTGTTTAAAGACGATATGTTTTGTCACTTACATTCTGTAGATAAATATTAAAGAATGACTGTACTCTGTTCTACGTATGTAAGAACCAATCATCTCATTTCAACCCCATCATATTTTAAATAAAGATACAGGGCTTTAAAATTCTTCACCGCAAATAATTAGATAATTTAAAAGCACTTAAAATTATAAAATTCATAAATATTAATTCTAGTATATTGAACAACCTAGTAAATTTATCTCATATTCCTATTCTAGATATTTTTCCAGTGAATTGCTCTGTTTCTCCAGAAAAAAACCCAATTACCCCTCCCCCCTTGGTCGCCTTCTATTCTTATACCTAAATATTTAGTTTGTCAATATTTTGCTTATCTTATGTTAGTTTTAATATTGTCCTGACGGAGGAAGGGTACTTGCGAAACCGGTCGGTCAATTTATTAAATTGAAGCTGTTTAAAACATGAAGTTTGTAATCTTCAATAAGTTATTCCAATAAGTTGAACACATTATTATATAACTTGAAAGCATTTTGAACTATGATACAATATTCTGTCCCTAAAGACAATATTGGAAAATCACCACAGCGCGCATCTTTAGCTCCGTCCTGACACCGCGAAGCTTGCGTTGCATTACCTAGATAAATGAGAGCAAGCATCAAGCAATATTTCGTTTGTCCATTTGATTGCTAAAAAAAATATTTGTCGGTTGGGAACTGCCTCGCGGTGTGTGGATAGGACTATTAGTTTCGTCCAGACAGTCCACACAGCGCACAATGCACATTCTCAACGAGCAAATAAATATTTAAACTGTAAAAAATAGCAAAATTTGTTTGAAATCATTTGTGACTATTCCTTGATACTTGTTTGCACTTGTCCGGACGAAGCCATTAGCGTATTTCTTGGCGCAGAATGCTTGTTATAAGTCCCGCCCAAGTTCGGATCATCAAAGACAATGTAAGGAGGAGCGCCTACGGAGGCAGTTTAATATGATTTATTTTGCGTTTGAGAGTTTTTGGAGAAGTTTCTAAATATTACGAGGAGATTAAATATTGACCTTTTCGTGTTTTAGATCAGTGTTTTTCAAATTGGTGGTGAGCGGGAATAATGATGAAAGTTTTCAAGAACCGCACCGGATTCTTGAAAATCTACAGAATATAACGAACAAACTTTGAGATCAAACAAATAAAATTTCGGCTGCAACAGATTAAAGAAAGGAATTCATCATAGTCCTGCAGCAGTATACACTTCGTTAGCCACTACTATTGTAATCTATAAATATTTATATTAACTAGTAGTAATTCTACTTCTTTGATTTATTTTATAGTTGATCTGTAAATGATAAACATATTCTCATATTTCGTCTCATATATGGACCATCCCTCGCATCATCTCTTATTAATACATTATCTAATATGTCGTCACATTCATTGCTTCACGTGAAGACTGAAATGTCGTCTCATACATCGTCTTATCATCATTTCATAAATTGGAGTACGGGTACATCGTATCATATATCGTCTCATAAATTACATCATGGGTACATTGTATCATACACCGTCTCGTACATCGTCTTATAAATAATTTTATCGTAGCTTTGGTACATCGTATCCATACATCACCTCATACGACGTCTTGTAAATCGTCTTATAAATCATTTAATAAATCGTAGTATGGGTACATCACATCGTCCCATACGTCATCTCATACATCGTCTTATAAATGATTTCGTCGTAGCATGGATACATCGTATCATACATCGTCTTATACCTCGTCTCGAACATCGTCTTGTAAATCGATTCATAAATTGGAGTACGGGTACATCGTATCATACATCGTCTCATAAATTGCAGTATGGGTACATCGTATCATACATCTTCTCATAAATTGCATTATGGGTACATCGTATCATGCACCGTCTCGTACATCGTCTTATAAATCATTTTATCGTAGCATGGGTACATCATATCATACATCGTCTTATACCTCATCTCGTACATCGTATTGTAAATCATTTCATTAACAGTAGCTTGGGTACATCACATCGTTCAATACGTAGTCTCATACGTCGTCTTATAAATAATTTCGTCTTAGCATGAGTACATCCTCTCATACCTCGCCACGAACATTGCCTTGCAAATCATTTATTAAATTGTAGTATGGGTACATCACATCGTCACATACGTAGTCTCATACATCGTATCGTACATCGTCTGATGTATTGGGTATTGTACATGAGCAAATCATTTTATAAATCGTAGAATCGGTACATCGTATCGTACATTTTATTATACATCGTTTAGTACCTCGTCTAGTACATCGTCTTATAAAATACATCGTATCATACGTCGTTTCACAAATCATCGCACACATCGTCTTGTATATCGTATCATTCATTGAATGATACATCGTGAGATACGTCTTCTCAGGACATCGTCTTTCATATATCGTCTAGCACATCGTATCATTCATCGACTCCTACGTCGTAAGATACATCTTCTCATATATCGTCTCATAATATATCTCATATCTTCCTAAGCATCTCTCATATATCGTATGATAAAACGTCTCAAAATAACAAAATATGTAAATTAAAACTAAAGCAAGGCATATTCAATACCATACAATTTTTAAAATATACACATAATTAGGGAAATTGTATTTAACAGTTACATGGTATAATAACAGTTACAGTGATTAAGTAAAGATCGGGTTATTGAAGGAATCTTTCAAGAATCGATTTTCCTTTTGATTCTCTTCTCACTGACGTAAAATACATCGATATATGAAGGGATTCTTATATGTATATATGTATATATATATACAACACATCGTCCCATACATCGCCACATACTCGAACATCGTCTCATGCGTTCTTCTAAAGATCACCATAATTTGTTACGTACGTCATCTCATTCGTCCACTCATACGTCGTAACATAAATCGTCTTAAGTATCGTAACCAGTCGTTCGTGAAAGAAACGTTCATTTGTGCCGGCTCATTTTGATGACACATGAGCGTACGACTCCTGGTAAACAGTACCACGACTCAATTGAACTGTGACTCTTTTTGACAAACCTTGGAACCACTTAAGAAATATTATTTACTTATCTAGAAAGATAAACATCTCTCAGATCTCTCAATCTTACGCATTTCTACTATGACGCATCTTTAAAAAAAGGTCCTTTGTTCTAATTTGTTTATATAAAATCATCGTATACGTGTCTAATTTATACAAGGCTTAATTATTGTCATAATCATGTGACTTGCAATTAATTATTGGCATCGTGGCGCATCTTAAAGCATTTGTTTTCAAGGGTTCACACATTGGTGTGCAGAGATAAGGATAATTATCGCATTTAGGTAATATCAGAACATTTGTTCTAAAAGTATACAAATTATCGACAAAAATATCTACATTAGCACACTCTATCTTATTTTAAAGTAGACACATTTGAGACAAGGTGAGTAAGGTGCAATGTAGGTGGAATGTGCTATGGCGTCTTAAAGAATATGATTTTTTAAGTAAAACATCGGATATTAAGTTATCCTAATACGTATAATAATATTTTGATAGTTCGAGGTGGTTTTGAAACCCATTTCCTTAGTTTTGAGTGACAAAAAGTTTCGGGGACACCCTAATCCCCCTAACACCCTTTGAGTATTACACGGGTTCCTCTTCATCCTTTCTGGAAGCTGGGTGAATCTTGATCTGATCTGCCGAGGCAGCCGATTAATTAGAAAACGGGTGATAGATGATCCATCTCGGATCGTTAAACCGATTAGTAGTGGGGATTAGTTACTACAAGTAGTTGCAAATGAAATATTTTTTTAAATTTTGTATGATATTAATTTCAAACAACGGAAATTTGCACCCGCTAAGTCACTGCAAGTAGCTTGTCGAGCTTGGTTTAGTTGTATTCTATAATACTAGCTGATGTGTACCCGGCCTTGCTCGGGATTTTATTTTATTTTTAAATAAAGTGTTATGAAGTTGTAAATCCCTGCTTGTCGTTTGGGTTGCATAATTAAAGTAACTATCTCTAAACAAAGAAACTATTTGAAAATTTTATTTCATTCCAAACGTTTATTTTTTCAAGACATATCTAAATAATAGCGTTCTTATGTAGGTACCTACTTGTTTTTTACATTTTGAAAATACTCTACCCAAAAAAACCTTCTTCTTTTGAATATGCAATCTGTGGCTAACGGGAGTGTTATATCTATGGGATAAACTAAATAAAACATGGCGGGTTCAATGTTTTTCATACTAATTTTAAAACGTTATAGCAACAGTTTTACATATTGGATTTCATTCAAACTACTTTCTAAACCTTTCCGGCACTAATAAGAACAAACTATGCTATTTTTAGCGAAACCAGTGATTTTCGAGAACATCGATGTCAAACAAACTTACAAACCTACATTGATTTTTATATATATAGATAACCATAAATATAAAATAAATATAATAAAAAACCAAACGGTTGGGTAGTCTTGTTATTGTGCGAACAGACTCCAATAAAGTAATAACAATTAATTAATTGTACAAAATATTCGCTGATAATAAAAACGTACTCGTATGATACTATATTATATAGGCATATAAAAGCATTATTCAAAAGCGATTTCAACATCTACAGTAATATTATTACATTTATTTTACTTGCGCGGCAATGTTCCCTCATCCTTCCATGCCCCTTCCCCGACCCAACTACAATACCTGATTCCCACTCCATCCAGGTGTAGTTATAAATAGGTTATCGTGTATTGTTCTACATTCATAAGGAACTGTATATATTTTCATACAGATCACCAAACGCCGATTCTGGATATATAATTAAATGTAGAATTTATAAATCGTTATTTAAAAATGAATAAAAAATCATCTCATTAAAATATCTCATTATGTTGGTACCATTGCATTTGGAACATATGACATCACGTGTGCATTCTGCTTTTGGATTAGTATTAACATTTTTATTTTAGATTTTGTTTTGTATTTTAAATTCCTATTTTTTTAATTTTTGCGAAATTTATACTTTATTTTGGTGACTTTAAGCTCCATAATTATTGTTCAATGTAAAAAAAATATTTATGAGAGAAATTAGAGTATTTATGAGCAAACCAATTATCAATACGGATATTATGATAATGTTAATGCTCAATATTATTATTATTCTATGAGTTAAAGTTTCTAAAAGGGTACATAATTTTATTACTTATGTTTAGTTATGGTTTACTATGAATGGAATATAAAATTATGTGCGGTAAAGTTCATTCTTTTTTTGACATTTGACATTCTAATCTCTATACTTATCAAAACCGACCGGCCATAGATTTGGAGCGTTTTGGCGTGCTTTGAAAAATTGAAACTTACAAAATGGAGTTTCTTATTCTGTACATAATCAAAAACATTATATTTATTGTAATCTTATTATATTTGTTCTTGTATTGATTTCTTACTTAGTTTTTTTTTGTTACTGTTCAGTTTTGATTTAATCAAATTTCTATTATTATCTGTGACCATTATTAATTGTATTATTTTTTTATATCGTATGACATATTAATGACTGTTTATGTTTCAATAAATAAATAAAAGGTAGAATATTTAATTCTATGTGGATTTTCGCATTCCAGATAATATTTTAATAACAAACAAAATTGCGTAACTATGGAGAATTTGTCTAGCAGATGATTGAATCCGCGACGCCGGAATCGGGAGCAAAGAGCAATTGGAATATTTGAAATTGCTATCGCAGACCATCTCAAGTATCGGCGCTTCCTCGAAGCCCAAGTAAATCTGGTTTCCAAGAAGTTGGGTTCTGTTTAGGCCTAGCAGATTATTCAACAGTAACCGGCTGCTGACCTTTACAGATTTCAAGTTCGCCCTAATGTTTCATTTGGTAGGTAATTTAATTTATCAAACTAGACCCTCATACATGTCGTAATTTAGGAAAATTCTAAGAAAATTACCTTTTTGTGGAGTTTTTTTTTGATCCCGTTTCACTCAGCATCGTCCTGCTGAGAGAACATCTTTCAAAATCTGAATGTTAAGTATTACTTTAAAAAAATGTTAATATCCATTAAAAACTTTCAACGGTTTTTAAGGTTATTTTTTAAATATTCTCCAGTCCTAAATATTATAAATAGTTCAAATAAATACCAACTCTTCTTGTGCCACCAATCTTCTAATAAATGTAACATCAATAGAAAAAGGAGGATAAAATATCATCTTTATGCTTAAATTTTTTAATAAAACTGTGTTCATCTGAAGCGACCTGCCAGGTAAGTATGTTTTTGTGTATCTGTTTGTACATAATTAAATAAAGAATAGGAAGTAATATTTGTATAGCGCCTTTGAGGTGATTTTTCACAAAAACGGCGCTACACAAATCATTCAATTATTATTATTATAACTAATTGAAACGGTTTTAGTTGACTTGGGCAGTCTACCTCTTTCCATATTTTCCATCTCCCCTCTCTCACAGCATACAATGAAACACGAATCCGAAAAAAAAACAGAAAATAAAAAGATTTCAGTCGCATCTGGGACTCGGCAATTGTGTTCGGGAAGAACTTTGCAATCATCACAAGGATAGCAGCCAATAATATGGGATTTAAAATGGAGGATAATATTAACAAGTCTTGAACTTGAAGTATGATATCGGTGTAGATGGCGTAAATTGAACTGGTCTCATTAGCTAAGTTGGTTAAGCGGTTACCCGGGATAGGTAGAGGTCCTGGGTTCGAGTCCCAGATGCGACTGAAATCTTTTTATTTTCTATTGCTTTTTCGGTTTCGTGGTTCATTTGGGATGTGTTAATATTATATTCTTCGGTGATGGGTAAAACTTCTTAATTATTAGCAATTTTTATTAACCTTGCAATTTACATGTCGATGGAATTGCGAAAATACAAGCAGTCGTTTCTTAAGGGCTTTTATGGGTATTCATTGTACCTGCGCATAACCTTTTTGCTTACAACATTCATAAAAGCCATGTTTGAAGGAAGAAAGCTCCCATTAGCCTAGGGTAGGTACTGTATACAATGAAGCATAATATACTTTTAATTTTACACATTGGCCCAATAAAAAACACATCATTTATAAGATGTTTTCTTGTACAGTTAGAGTAAAACTCACGAGAGATCCGTTGTAATCCTTCGTATGTATGTCGCAGCTAGATTCGAATTTTAAATCGAACTTTTTTTTTCGACATAACGTAATTTCGATGGGTTAGAAACATTCGGTATTCTGATATCTTCTGTCGTTGTCGCTATGAGGATAATTATTGAAGAATTTTAGGTTGGCGGTAAGTGGGATTGACTTGATGGTTTTGATTATTGAACATGTAAATCTACTCGATATTTAAAATATGTAAGTACAATGAATATCCTTATATGTAGAATGGGTTAAGCACAATTTTCTTAGGAAATTAAATTTTAAGCTAAAAATTCTAATTGAAAGCATTAATTATGTAAGTTTGATTGCGTCTAAATACGCTTAATGACAGGAGAATTATTTCAGACCTAGTTGTATTATATAGAATCATTAACCACCTAATTGACAGCCCTGCCATCGTCGCCACTATTAAATCACATGGACCGATGAGGAACACAAGAATATTTTTCTGCAACACTCACTAACCCATAGGATGCATGATCTGGGCAACAAGTTTGTTGTCGCGGGTTCAAATTAAATTAAAGTAAATTTTATTTAATTTGTGCTGTTTCACAATTAATTAATTAAAAATTATAAATAGTATATTTGCGCACGTTCCAGAGTGGAAGATATTCTCAGTATCGCCCTGGTGAAATACCACCATTAAGAATTGAAACGTTGCTTGAAATGGCTTTTATCCGTGTTTGGTGACCAGATCTGAATAGCCAGGTATTTTCCCATCTTCTTCTCCCCTTCTCCTTCCCCTCCCCAATACCTTCAGTCTTACAACATTTCCCAATTGGGAATGCCATAGTCTCAATGCCTCCAGAGGGTCGGGAGCAGTTGGGACTCTTGTGCGGTATTCATATAAAAATTTTTTTTTTGGTTATTTTGTTTACTGAGAGTATTATACGTAAAATATTTATTTGCTGTAAACAAATCAAACTCTAACATTTATTGAAGGAGGCTCATTGCTTCAAATGTATACATTATTTTCGTAAGAGGTTTTGAAACAAAAATATTACTGAAAAGTGCGGTTTTTGAATAAGTCACATATAGTTAATACTTACTTTGTTTTGTACAAAACGTGTCAAGACTATCGAATTCAAAATTGATCGATTTCAATAAATAAATTTCATATTAGTACAATTCTTTAAAGAAATACAGTTTTTTCATAACTTGACAGTATTTGAAATAATCCCGACCGTGAAATGATGAAGGACTTAGATAACAGAGGAATTACATCCAGGACACCCGGTAGAAATATTAACCAGGATATATATCGTTTAGTGGTATCACAATGTTCCAATTTGAACACCTTATTCATACCCATTGGCCGTGTCCAGATGGGCCGCACAATACACGTGATCCGCTCCCAACTAGCAAATAAATAATTAAGCCATCAAAAGGGCAAAACAAAGTGTACGAAATCAATTGTGACTTTAATAGTGTGTTCGGACGTTTCCATCATTGTTCTAGCATTCATTGACTTACTTGCTAGTTGGGATCGGCTCATGTGCCTCGTGTGGTCGAAGCTATTCAAGTGATATTTTTTACCCGGTGGTTTTCTGGTTTTTCGTCCCTCTCTTGTCAGGCTAAAGACGACCATCAGGTCAATTTTTACCTTTCAAACTACAGTTATTTAGCCCGGAATAAAGTACCAGTAAAGCAGTTTTAGAAGTAATGAGGTGCGACGGTTTTCATTACTACATCTGTGGTATTCATTAACATCATCACGGCGCTACATCTCAGGATGGGATTCGGTCTCCTGTACAAATGCTATTCACTGGCTGCGTACTGTCCCGATTAGGGATTGCGATCCCGCAAAGTAGGATCCCATATTCCCGCGGGATCCCGCACCATTTATCCCGATCCCGATCCGCAGAATTTGCAGAACATACAAAAGAAGTAATTTTCTACTCTATGACAAGAGTTTAAAAAGTTGAAAAAAATAATTAATCTGGAAATGAAGAATCTGAATCTGATGACAATTTGCAACAATCTACTGATCTGTAGTTGAAAGAAGAATCACAAATTAATATACAAAAGAAAAACTGTGCGAGAAAATAAAAAAAATTGCCCATTTCAAGTATTTTGAAAAACTATTGATGAAAGAAATGTCAACCTATGAAAGTGACGGAGTAAGAGGCAAGTTCCTCAGTATGGACTACAATTACTTGATTACCATATCGTCAATAAGCGTAGAAGCTGAGGGAGATTTTTCAGCCACAGGCTATACACGTAACTCTCTGAGAAGCAGATTATGAGATGAGACGTTGAATAGTGTCTGTTTCTTGAGATCTCATTTCCAGCAATGATTATTTTTACGGATATGTTGTTTATATCAGTTTTTAATAATTATTTTAATAATTTTATAACATGTTTAATCAATAATTGTTATTATCATATTACGTGTAATATGTTTGTGAATAATTAAGACAGATTCTACACAACTTTTTGGTTTGTTTTCTTATTGATTTATTAATATAATAGAACGTTAGTTATTTTTTTATTTGCTGCCAAACACAGGGTTACTAGGAATATATTTGAATGATTTTAATTTATGATGATTAAAAATATTTAATAAACTGTACATCGAAAATCCGATTCCGTACGGATCCCGCTGAATTCTGCGGGATTCGAAAAATTCTTGCGCGGTTCCAGTGGGATTGAAAACTGTGCGGGATTGCAATCCCTAACTCCAATGGTGAAATATATTTTAGAATTCATGGTTAATTTTAATTCTATACGATCCGTTTTCTAGCTTTGGTTCCAAGATCTGTGGTATTAGAACTTTAAAATATTTAATTAAAATATTAAAAATTATTTTGTTCAAACCACTATATAATAATAATAAAAAAATCTATATTTTACAAAACTGGCCTTGCGTATGTGGGATTTTTTTGTTTTATGTATATTGCACGTAGGTTTATTTACATTTGTTCAGATGTATATATAAGTAAATATTTAAAAAAAATATGTTTATAACCATTATACCTTATTTGGGTAAATGTATCAAAAAAATTATTGATATATATAAAAAAATTAAAAAAATGGTTCCTTGACCAGTATACTACGTATAATAATAATAATAATAATAATAATAATAACAATAATAATAATAATAATAATAATAATAATATGTAATAATAATAATAATAATAATAATAATAATAATAATAATAATAATAATAATAATAATAATAATAAAATAATAAATAAATAATAATATAATAAATGTTTATTCCGGTATGTGGGAGGTTAGTGCAGTCCCACGCATTCCATACAACAATATACATTCAATAGTTATAAAAAATATACAAAATATATACATACATCACATCGTAAAAATAAATAAATAAAGAAAAATAATAATTTAACTAAATAAGAGTAAGATAACTCCTTAAGAGTGCTGCGGCATTTATATTGTGAGGGGCCAATATATTTGTCCAGTATGCGTCGATGCTGGAGGCTGGACTGAGGCAGGCTTCCATGATGAGGATATTCCTGGAGCTGTTTATTCTTTCCCTCATTCCAGCCACCCTGGATCTTATAAGGGCTGCAAAACCGGAAACTCGCCCCTCCGTGAACATACTGGAAGCACTGCAGTATCTGGGAGGCCAAACATTATGCGGAAGGCGTTATTGTACTGTACGCGAAGTCTTTCCATACTACTCTTTTTTAGTTTGCCCAGAGTTCGCAGGTGTACAACGTTGCGCAGAAGGCAAGGAATAGAGTCCTTTTCACAGCGGTACTACAAAGGCGAAATCTTCTACTGAGCATATTCGATTTTACGCTGAGAGCGCGTCTTTGCCTATCAATGTCTTCATCATCCATCAGAGTACTGGTGATTATGTGTCCTAGGTATTTGGTTTCTTCAGTCACCTTCAGGATCACACCGTTCAGGGTAGCTGCAGGAATACGAGTCAGGCCTTGTCTATATCTTATGACCAACAGAGCTGTTTTATTGGGGTTATAAGACATGTTTGTTTCTTCAGCAAACTCTTCGCAGATCTTCAGGAGAATGCGCAGCCCTCTTATAGACGGTGCCATTAGTACCATGTCGTCCGCATAACTGATGTTGTTCAGACACTGTCCTCCGATGTGGCAGCCTACCCTTGCATTGTTTAGCCTTTCAGTTAGTTCGTCCATGTAAAGGTTGAACAATATCGGGGACATGCATCCACCCTGTCTGACGCCGCTCTTTAGGAGGAAAGGTTCGGAAAGACCATCTTTCCACCTTACTAGGTTTTCCTGCTGTCTGTGCCACAAGTCAAGGATGTGTATCACCTTCGATGATATTCCTCTATCTCTGAGTTTAGCCCATAACAACGGGTGAGAAACCCTGTCGAAGGCCTTACTCAGGTCAAGGAAACATGCGTATGGGGTGGTTTTCTTATTTCTATAGTATTCTAGTGTTCTTTTCACAGTAAATATGGCTGCATCGGTAGAGGTCTGCTTTTTGAAACCCATTTGGTTGTCATTAGTTTCCATGCTGGGTCCGACTCGGTCCAGTAGTAAACGTTCGAATAATCTTGCGACTGCAGTAGCAATTGAGATCGGTCTATAGCTGTCCTGGGTGGTTGAGTCCGACGATTTAGATTTGAGAATGGGTGTTATTATAGTTCTTGTCATATTATTTGGTAAGTATCCATTCTTCAAAATATCATTAAATAGCCTCGCCAGCAGCTGTAAAATTGGTCCTCCTGCGTGTTTAACGTGTTCAAAACTCAGTCCGTCATGGCCTGCTGACTTCCCAGTTTTCATGTATCTCATGGCGGTGTTAATCATGTCTACTGTGATTGAGATGGTGCAGTCTTCATTTGTGAAATGACTAGATGGTGATTCACTTGAGGAGATCGGGGAAGTCGGAGTAGTGGTTGAGAAATGTTCTGCGAAAATGTTTGCGATTGATTTAGCGTTCGTTTCTCCATTTATGTTGCATGGAATTTTACACCGTATGTTGCATTGTTTATTCGACTTATTCCAAAACTGTTTGAAGTCACGATTCTCTAAATCTCTAGCTATTTTGTCCATCTGAATTTGTTGTGATTCTCTGTGACATTTTTTCAGGGCTAGTTTGAATGCTGCACGCTTTAACTTTCTTTCTTCCGCGATGGGGCCTGCGTGAGGTCTGCCATTCTCAATCCAAATCATCATTGCATACCTAGATTCTGCGTATTTTTGTGCAACAAAATCGTTCCATCCGCATATTTGTTTGTATTGTGGTGAATTATGTTTACGACTGCTAAATGCTGAGATCGCCGCATTTCGAAGTGCGTCCACTATATGTGTGTATAGAGCATCAATGTTCGCACATGCAGGGTTGCCACTTCCGTCGTACCATATTAGATCTTGTTGTATTTTTTGTAGAAATACTTGTGAATTTATGTTATACCTTTGGATATCGCGTGCATTTTTAGGATTCCATTTTGCTGGGTCGGTTTTCATACATGTATATATTTCGGTTGTTGGTATTCCGTCCGACTGTAGGGTCAACTCGAGAGGCCGATGATCAGTCCAGTCCACGTCGTAGTATATTTTCATATCTAGAACTTGCTTGAAGATATTTTTCGTCACTAGACAATGATCAAGCCACCTGGTGGTGTGATGCGCGTCACTTATATATGTATAGGAGTCTTCTGGTAATAATTCGGTATCGGCACATACATACTCATATTCTTGACAGAAAGATTTCAGTTCTAGTCCGAAGAGTGAGTCGGGATTTGCATTAAAGTCTCCGATGATGATGGAATTAGTGTAATCCTTTTCGTCAATAATTGCTTGTAAGGTGGCGAGACAATTGACGTACTCCTCGAAGTGATCTACGGTGCAGGTTGGCATATACAAGGTGAAGATGCATAATGTTTCAGAATTAAGGCTCACCTCAATACCCGCCATGCGACAGTTACTCAGTGGGATCGTGGCAGCCCTGAGACATTGCCTGTACAGCACCCCCACTCCTCCGTGCGGCCTGCCTAGCAGCGGGCCCATCGACGTATTGACGGCAGAGGTGCCCAAGCTGTTGAATTATCTTGCCTTTGCAAACATCTACATACGATTCAGGTTTTGCGTGTGTGTAGGTGTTGTTTACATCCTCAGAAGTTTGAGAAGTACCCACATTATTGTCATTGTCATGTTTTGACAGATTCGGAAGTGTTTTGTGCTCGTTGTGAACACTCATCTCTTTTATTTGATTACTAAGTGAATTTAGTTCTTGCATGATTTCAGCAGTGTTTGTGCTAGATGATTCATTGATATCGCTTTTAATTTGACGTATTTCGGACTTCATGGCGTTGAGATCTTTTAGTAGACGGGAGACATCCACACTGTCAAAGTTAACGGGCGGCACTTTATGTAGCTGTCTTGCGACGAACACTGGTAATTTTTCAGGGTCTGTCTCCTTAAGGGCCCTCAAGATGTCCTGAAGATCACGGCTGATCCTGCCGTCTCCCTTCCGGAGAGTGCGTTTGTCCGGTAGCTTGTCGAACAAGATGGTCTTGGCCAGCTTTACTTCCTCCTCGGAGAAGGTTGAAGTACACAGTTGTATAATCGAAACTTCATCTAGAGTGTCCGCTTTGTTTTGCATAAATGCAAGACACTCATTTATAATAACATTGCATGCGTTGCAAGTCATCGCGCTACGGTACGTCCTTCTGTCACGGTGGGTGACAAAAAGATTTATCAATTAATGCAATTATTGATTGAATAACTTTGTTTGATACTAAGTGGGAGTTTGTTGTATAATTTTACCGCTAAGAGTTTCTTTGTCCAAAAGCAGAATTACATTTAGGTACATTTAGCTTGTCTAGTTGCTTTGTTCTGGTATTATGATTATGAGGAGTCATAGCCAGTTCGTCCTTTTTAAGATGATGAATTAGAACATTTTTGGCAAAGATTTTTTGAATTCTTGGAACATCGAAATGTTTAAAAATTTCCATTGTTGACATTCTTATGGGGACCTTTAAAATGGTCTTGATGATGCAATTCAGAGTTGTATTCAGTTGTTTTATGTAATTTGATGCTAATGAGTCCCATCCCAATATTCCATATTCCAAATGAGAGTGGCATAAAGCATAATATGCTCTTTTTTTTATTTTTTATATGAATACCGCACAAGAGTCCCAACCGCTCCCAACCATCTGGAGCCAGTGAGACTATGGCATTCCCAATTGGGGAATGTTGTTAGGCTGAAGGTATTGGGGAGGGGAAGGAGAAGGGGAAGAGGGAGGTGGGAAAATACCTGGCTATTCAGATCTGGTCACCAAACACGGCTAAAAGCCATTTCAAGCAACGTTTCAATTCTGAATGGTGGTCTTTCACCAGGGCGATACTGAGAGTATCTTCCACTCTGGAACGTGCGCAAATATACTATATGTTATTTTTAAATGAATTAATTGTGAAACAACACAAATTAATTAAATAAAATCAACTTGAGCGCGCCGGGATTTGAACCCGCGACCTTCGGATTCGTAGTCGAGAGCCTTACCCCTCGACCATGGAGGCCGTCTCTATTTAGATGGTTGGTTGACAAGGTATTATGTAATTTTTTAAAGAACTAATGAGTTTTATTAGCTTTTTTGATGTTCCGTCAATGTGTACATCCCAGCAGAGTTTATCATCAATTAAGATCCCAAAATATTTAATATATTTAGCTTTGGTTACATGCGGCAAGTGCAATAAGGTAAATTGTTTTGACATTCTTGTAATTTGAGTGTGTGCTCATTCATTGGTTGGCCCCTTTTGTTTATTGAGAATGTTAGATATTTAGAGTGGTCCAAAACAGGGGCGGTTTTTTCTAAAGACGGTTGAGGGGTAAGGTTCTCGACTACGAATCCGACGGTCGCGGGTTCAAATCCCGGCTTGCGCAAGTAAATTTTATTTGATTAATTTGTGCTGTTTCCCAATAATTTCATTTAAAAATAAACGGCTCGTTCATGAACGACTCATCGCTAATTCATTGTGATGTAAAACAAGGTGTGATGACTGGCTGGGTCAACTGTGATGATTACAGGTTCTGAATAGTATCCGTGTAGTCTCCAATGTCATTAGTAATAATAGTATAATTGTTGTTGCAATGACAATAAAATGAGGGAATGAAGAGCGCACAAAACAACCTTTCACTCGCTTTTATCAAACTATGAGTCATGTTATCTCCTTCATAGTCTTTTGTCCCTTTCATACTCTTGGACATATGTTACTGTTATTTTTTATTAAAATATAAATGACTTTGTTTTCTAGCTAAACCTCTGGGGCAACAAGTGCGACCTCTCCCTCTCTGTCGGCAAGGAGGTCAGCCAGGACACCAACCCCATCACCATGGTGGAGCTGCTGCAGAACAACATCATAGTGGACGACAGCGCCACGGTGTACGGCAACCTGAGCCGGATGCAGGCGGAGAGAGATCCGGCCGCAGGCAAGGGTCAGAGCCAGGTGGCGCTAGCCAAGAAGAAGTCCAAGGAGAAGACACCCAGCAAGGAGGGGACGCCTGAGAAGGATGGGAAGGAGGTTATTGTCGGTGAGTTTGTTAAGTTCGTTCGCCATGCACAATTGGACATTGCCAATGCAGAAAGGAGGGTTAACTGAAAAAGACGGGAAGGAGGGAATTGTCGGTGAGTTTGTTAGATTCGTTCACCATGTTCAATTGGATATTGCCAGCATGGCAAGTAGAAGCAACCTTCGAAGTAGGAGAGGATGCTGAATAAGATGGGAAGGATGTTATTGTCGGTGAATTTGTTGAATTTGTTCGCCATCATGCGTAATTGGATATTGGTAACGCAGCAAGGAGGGACGATTGAAAATGATGGAAAGGAGGTTATTGTCTGTAAGTTCGTCAGATCCAATTGCATATTGCCAACGCGGCAAGGAGAAGCCACCCTCGAGCTAGTACCCAGGGACACCGGAAAAAGTCGGGAAGGAGGTTATTGATGAGTTCATTAGATTCATTCGCCATCCGTTCTTTTAACATTACCAAATCTCATTACCAAAACAATATAACACATTTAAATTAATCACTTATGAAAACATTGTCATTTAAATACGGGGAAAACACATTATAAATGTAAAAACCTCACAGAATAAAGAATTTTAATTAATTAATTTTAATTTAACTAAATCGGTTTTACCGATAATAAATCATTATTTTTAAAAACCCGTCCAAATTAGAATTGGGCGGGAAAATTAAAATAAAATAAATAAGTCGTCACAATGTGGATTAACCGCTGTTTGAAAATGACCTTGAACGCCGAAACAGCCGAACAGCTGTCATAATAATAAAAACTGAAAATACTAGCAAAACTAAAAATAACATTATTAAATTTGATTTACATTAAATAAATTTGGGGTTCTACGGATTTAACACAAAAACAATTAATAAATATTCCCAGATAACAAATAACCCGATGAGATTTGAATTTCTCCTACTACCAATATAATAAGCGGAAAATGTTGCTTGTGCAATGATGGAGGGCTGAGCTAGAAGAGGATTGAAATTGCGATGCCTCGGTCGGAACCCATGGCTTTGGACAGCTCGACCAACTAATTATTTCAATGTATCAACTTTTTTTTTTATTAACGCTTTTATTTCCAATTTCCAGACATAGTATGTGACAATGCCGGCTACGAGCTCTTCATGGATTTCTGCTTCGCCGACTACCTCATCACAAAAAAACTCGCCACGCACATCCGCTTCCACGTGAAGCAGATCCCCTGGTTCGTGTCGGACGCGTCGGTGCGCGACATCCAGTGGGCCGTAACCGGCGCGACCACGGCCAGCTTCAGTCAGGACATACCCGTGGCGGACGGCTCGGCAATGCAGACACTCAATTCGCAGAACCTGATGTATCTCGGCAACAAGTGGCAGGGGTATCTGAAGAGTAACATTTGGTCTTGCAAGGTGACATGAAATTTAATTATTTATATTCTTTTTATTTTTAATAAGTTATTGAAGTTTATAAACCTCATTGTAATATTTAATCATCCAAGAAGATAATGAGTCCCAGATGCGACTGATACCTTTTTATTTTCTGTGGCTTTTTTCGGTTTCATGTTTCATTTAGGATATGTTAATATTATATTCTTCAATGATTCAATTATTTACGATTATGACATTCCGTGGGCCGACCCAAACAAACTTGGTAAAAGCAACTTCAGAGGCTGTGCGAGGAGAGGCGGGGCCCGCTATGGACGGAGGCTGCCGAAGTAGCGCAGGACAGGGACCCCTGGAGGCGCCTTGCCGGGGGGTTGGGTCCCCTGGGACCGAATAGGAAAACGGAAAGATGTTAAAAAATTTGTTTGCAAATAAGCAATTAATTTTTTAGATATAAATTTAATAATATTTTAATATGTGGATGTTTTTTCATCCTCTTCAAGTTTACTACTGGCGGTTTTTTCTCCCAATAGTTTAAAGGAAATAATCATTACTTATGGCATTGATAAAGAATATTATCATTCCAGGACGACCACTTCTGGACCACGCCCCACGAGTTCTACAAGATGCCCTCCGTCGACAAGGAGCTGTACACCAAGCTGGGAGAGGCCGCCATGGTCTTCTTCAAGGGGGACCTTAACTACCGCAAGCTCATGGGCGAGATGAACTGGCCGCCCACGACGCCTTTCGAGGTGGCCCTCAGAGGTATAGCTTGACAATTAAATGTAGATATTTATAAAGTGAAACTATATTTTTGTTCATTACCGTGGCAGTACCAAACTGCTGACAATTTTGTTCCTCAAATTAATAATTTGTCAAATTTGTCTTTTTGAGTTTTAAAGAAACAATGTAAAAAACATCATACAGTGAAACTCTCTGAAGAAGTTTTCCAAGGGACTGAAAAAACTAAACTTCTTAAGTGGGAACTTCTAAGCGAGAACTGTAATTCATTATTTTTTTTTTTTGATATGTGAATTTGATTTAATTTATTTTTATTTTTTATAACATTTGATACGTGGTTATTACAATACATACTTCTTTCTTAATTCGCATTCATATATC